>JAODAL010009709.1:0-109192 GCA_025379985.1 Phyllomedusa bahiana | reverse complement strand
CTTGCCCCCGTTTGTTAGGCCATTCCCCGAGGGGGTGACTTATTTGTCAGTGCCGGGACTAGGGGAATGAATAACGTCTTCACGCTTTCATGTCCTGGAACAGATCTGAAAAATCTTTTGGGCGGGGGATGGAGACGTGACACTACATCCGCGGCCACTTTTGGCCCGGGGGGGACTGAAATGGAGGAGGGGAGGGGGCATTGGCGAAGCATTTTTGGGTAAAATGAGTGGATTTTCTCCCCCGGGTGACAAGAGAGGAGGACAGGAGCACGGGAGGAGCTAATGAATGAGGAAACGAGGCAGATGACCCGAAGCACCAGGGATATACAGTGGAGATGGGGCAGGGGGGCCCCTCGGAACACTGTGCGGGTGGCCCCAGCATGCTGATTTCCTGGCTAGTGACAGCCGAATATCAGCACCCGCAGAGGGATACTTCGGGCTCCCACCCTAATGGGGCCCTCGCACCGGTCAAAAAAGGGAGCCTTTTTCCCAGCTATTGAGGGGAGGACAAACCAAATACAAGGGGGAAAATTCCTCCGTATCAGTTGGCCCCCTATTGGGGGGAATCGTCCCCCCCTTGACGGTCTGACCGGGGGGTTCTTCAGCGCTACAATAACTGCCGGGCTGCCGGGGAAGGTGGGGGGACGGAGCATACCAGCTCCTCAGCGGCAACCTAAGTCTGGGCACTGATGAGCAGCTTCCTTTCACCCCCCTGTGGGGGGGCATCGCCAGCAGAGCAGCAGCGGGGGACCGGAGCAGACCCTGAACCAATAGGGGGTGCCTATTTGGGAAAGCATCTGCCACCCCAGTTAAAGATCTGCTGGACTACGGGGCAGCCAAACTGGGGGTGTGCCCGCAACTTGCCATTTTTGAGTGGGAAAAAGCTTTCTGCCCGGCCATGTGTGGCATCAGAGCGGGTGTTAAAGCGCTTGTCCACGGAAATGTAACAACTGACCTTTGTAAAGATGAATCAGGGTGGATCGGCCGGGGGACCACACACCCAATGCCTTAGGCGTCGACAACTTCAGCCATGACGCCCACCCAAACTGTGGAAATGAGTCTGGGTTCAAACTACCTCCCTCAGCCCTATCTGAGCCGCCCCCGCCTGATCCACACATCGGGGCTGACAGTTTCTCCATCGCCCCCAAACCCATTTAAAAGGGACTTTTTTTTCCACCCACCTCCACACTCTGTCATTGTCCACTGTCTGACCTCATGCTGCGGGCTGTGGGGGCGGTGACCTCCACACTGTGTCATTGTCCACCCCTGGGGCCTATTCCTGTTTTTGCCACCTCCAGAATGTCATTGACCTGTCTGCCCTCATGTTTGGTTTGGGGTGCTGCCGTGCCCTACCACGTGCCCATTGTGCCACTGTCTCCTATGCTGCGTTTGGGTTTGCTCCCCGTGACCTACAACTGTCATTGTGCCCTGCTGACATATGCTGCTTTTGTGGCTGCTCCCGGCCCTACACACTTTCTTTGTCCCACTTCTGCCCTCATGCTGTGCTGGGGTTTCTGCCGTGCCCTCCACCTGTGTCATTGTCCACTCTCCTACTCCTGTTTTTTGCCACCTCCAATGTTTTGTGCCACTGTTGACCTCATGTGCGCTTGGTGCTGCCGTGACCTCACACTGTTTATTGTCCCACTCGTCCTACTCCTGTTTTTGCCCCCTCCAAAAATGTCTTTGGCCACTGTCTGACCTCATGCTGCTGCGTGGCTGCTCCCGTGACCCCCCACATTTTTGCCCCCTTGTGCCCCTGTTGCCCTCTCTGCTTCTGTGGGTTCCTGCCGTGCCCTTTCACACTGTGCATTGCCCCCATCGGGGCCTATTTACAATCACAAAACAAAAACAAAAACAAAAAGGGGCAGCTCCCCGGGAACTCCGCTAGTGAGCATGGGGTTCAGGGGCCCACCCCGCAGTTAAGTCCACACTCACAAAAAAACGAACCAGCTCCAACTTGCGTTTGTGTGTATCCAGGGAGAGGGGAAAATTTTTTAAGAAGGTGCGACGGGTTTATAGTAAAATACCACAATTTTTTTTGCATCTTCGTTAAAATCCAAAAAATGTTCCACAAACAAGAGACCCTCACCTCAATGGTTCAGATAAAGGGGGAAACCAACGCCGACGGGTTTGGTCACTGCCCTTACTCATCTAATTTGCATGTTTTTCCCTCTCCTTTATATAGGACCTTTGGTGTCGCAATAGGTACCTATTAAATTTAAAAAAAAATGTATAGGTTTACAATATTAAAAAACACTTTTTTTAAATTCCTTTCCCACGAAACCTACAACTGCCTAATCTATATGCTATTTAGAAAGGGTATTGAATGCCTGACGAGTGTTTAGGCCCCGGGGGACTCGGGTACCAGGTGGAAAATCCACGGCCTCCCCTGGCTAGGAGTTTCCTGTTAAATCCCCCCTCTTATTGTCCTTGTATACCTTTTCTACCCTGTTATGGTGGTGTTTTCAGATCCCCTTTTTTGGTATTTCTGAGAAGTGTTGGAGATGGAGGTTTTGAATTTTTTCTAATTATCAACATCCGAATTTTCTCCTGCACAACTTTGAGAGGGCCTAGTGCAACCAACAATTGCACTTTGCAACTTTCACACCTAAAAATAGTCACGATTTAGGTTGAAATTTGAAAAAAGTTTTAAATTGAAAAACTTATTTTTGGGATTTAAGATGTAAAGGTCGTTGTTTTTTTAAATTTTTTTCCCCGTTTTGCAATTTTAGGCCCATCCTGAAACCCCTTCAAGTTAACCACGATTTGGGCTTGGAGGTTGTGTCACAGTTAAACTCGGTGACACAGGACCCTTTTGTAGGGGCTTTTCTAAAACAAATCTTATTTTTAATTTGTAACATCCCGTTTAATCGATTGTTTGACTTAAAAAAGGGGTAAAAAGTTTTTATTATTTTTCTACATTCGATTGTATTGGTTACTGTAGTTTGTTGAAAAGTTTTTCCCCTGATTTTTTGTCTCATCCTTCCCTTTTTTTAACAAAAAATTTGGGTTTTCTTTCCATTTTGTTCCCCTTATGGTTTTGCTTTAACTAAAAGTTGTTTAGAAGCCTCCTCTGAGGTTTATCAATGTTTTTTTTTTATGACAAACTCTGCCTTGAAGTACTATTCCTTTTTGCTCTGATAACCCCCTATGGGCATATTTTTTATGATGGGAGGGGGACAGGAGTTGGCTCTAAGAATTTTATTTTTTTTGCATGGGCTTTTTTATATCTTAAAGCAAATTTTACCATCCTCCCCCCCACTAACGGACATCAGGGTAATTAGGGACTTTTTTTGATGTTTAAAAGTAAATTTTAAAATATGGTTGCATTATATATTCAATAAAATCTTTCCCTCGTTTTCCCCCCCTACCCCCATGAAAATCAAATCATCTATAAATTTGAGTACCTTTTATACAACTTTCAAAAGGGGTTTTTTGTGGGTTAAAAAATTTCTCTTCCCAAGAGAACAATAATATTGCAAAAGGGTAAAAACGCGTCCCATAAACCCCGAAACTTGGTATAATAACTCTTTTCAAACATGAAAAAATTTTTCGGCCCAAAAAAAATTCTACTGCCAAACTATAAAACTGTTTCTCTTTAGTATAGTTAAAAGAATCTGGGTAGAAAGTCCTGAAAGGTGGGAGGCCCGTGTGGGATCTGGGGGATAAAACCACCCCAATCACATGACACCCGGACCCCCCCCTCGGCCAGGGAAAATTTCCCTTGGGGTACACTAAAAGTTTAGTGTCCCAAGGAAACCCGGCAAGCCCATGACTATAGGTTTAAATGTCATCGGACCCATGCCCAGGGGCCATTTTTGAGCCAATACCAGACGATGGTCGAAAGGGCGGGGGAAAACCCCCTTTAGCACCTTCGGTAGGCGTGAAAAATGGGCATTATTTGGGTTATAATGATCTCTTTTCAGCCAAATGAGTTGTAAGAACCCCCATCTTTAACTCCTTTTTCTAATACGTAATTCAACCCTGTTTACTAACAAATTGGATCATTCTGCACCTGTCTATACTTAGATGTATTGACAAGAGAAGAAGTAAAACTCGTCATACAAACCCTGTCCAAAAGCACAATGCTCCCCCTTTGTCTGCTTGTTTTATAAAACCCAAATTTAATTTATCTGCAGATCTTTGAGGGCCTTTTGTTCTTGTATAAATTAGTTCTTTTCCCCTTGTAATAAGGATTGCGTTAATGATGTAAATCTAATAAATCCTCCCTACTATCCCGGAAAATTTTCCCTGGCTAAGTCAAGTGTAAATGGATAGAAATATTCATTGCGCACTGAAAAAAGGAGTATCTGAATTTAGACCTGCCGATGAAGGGGTTACTCGCTCCCAGCTGTCTCAAACTGTGATGTAATCAACTCCCCGTGATCTGGCACGGTTTCCCCCAGAATGTCATTTTTGCCACGTTGACCCCATGCTGCTGCTGTGGCTCTGCATGACCAAAACACTGTTCATTTTTTTGGGCCCCTGTCTGACCTCAGCTGCTGCCGTGCCCCACACTGTGTCATTGTCCCACCTGTGGCCTACTCCTTTTTTCTGCCCCCTCCAGAATGTCATTGTGGATGTCTGACCCAGCTCTGCTTGGGGTGCTGCCCTGACCTACACACTTGTCATGTGCCCCTGTCTGACTCTTTGCTGCTCTGGCTGCTGCCGGACCTACACACTGTGTCTTGTCCCCTCTGTGGCCTACCCTGTTTTTGTCCCTCCCAAAAGTAATGTGCCCCTGTCTGACCCCATGGGTGCTGCTGCCGTGACCTCCACACTGTGTCATTGGCCACTCTGTGGGCCCACTTGTTTTTGCCCCCTCCAGAATTCATTGTGCCACTGTCTGACCCATGCTGCGTTGTGGTGCTGCCGTAACCACACACTGGTTATTGTGCCCCTCTGTGGCCTACTCCGTTTTGCCAACCCCCCAAAAAGTCATTTTGGGGCCCCTGCGACCTCTGCGCTGTGGTGCCGCCTCACCTCCACACTCTTCACTGATGTTGCCCCCCTAGCCCTCAGCTTGTTTTTTTTTAGTTGTGCTCCATGATTACAGGCTACATTTCCCCTTCAGTTTTTTGGGCAGTTTTGCCCTTTAATACCAGGGAATTTAGAGGAACGATTCAAGTGCGGCGGCAGTCATGTGCTGATACTAAAACACAACATTGTATGAAGCCAAACCAAGCCCCTAGCATTTTATTTAAGCATGGCAAACTTTCTACAGCACCCGCAGGCTCTGTGCAGCCTGGAAATAGCTGTTTTTTAACGTGATTCGTGCCGAATTAATTCGGAACGAAGTTATTTTTTGACGAGAAATTCGGCGAAGTGAACGAAACGAATTTCGGGAAATTCGCTCATCTCTAATCGATAGGGATATTGAAATCTCCCACGATGATAGTGAGGATGTCAATGGAAAGAAAGTGGAGAAGCCAGGAAGTGAAGTGGTCAAGGAAGGTGGTGGCAGGGCCTGGCAGTTGGTAGATGGCGGCCACTTGGAGGTCAGAGAGGGAGTAGATGCGGACAGAGTGCACCTCAAACAAAGGGAGTATGAGGGAAGGTAGAATGGGGATCAACGAGCAAGTATCTGACATGAGAAGGCTGACACCTCTGCCATGCTTCTCACTGGGGCAGGGAACATGGGTAAAATGGAGGCTGCCAAAAGAGAGCGCATCAGGGGAGGCTGTGTCAGAGGGTGTCAACCAGGTTTCCGTCAGACTTAGGCAGGTTAAGTTACGTGATATAAAGCGGTCACGGTTGTAGGAGAGTTTGTGAATGGGAATTGGAGATGTAATAGTGGAAATTTGCTGAGGGGACCCTGGGTTAGGGGATATGTCCACAGCAGCCAGGAGGAGCAAAGAGAAGGTTAGTAGATTGGAGTAGGATAGACATTAATTAATTATGTTTGGGTGTGTTTAGTGAGGAAGACATTGATACTGGGAAATAGGTTGGTGGCAGAAGACAGATGGGAGGGTAGAATTCATGGGGAGATAAAGAGCTCATTGCCCAGCAGAGGAGTATGGGAATAGGCAATTAGTTTCAGGAAAATGGAGGTTGAGAGGACAGGAAAAGCATGGTGGATGAGCTGTTAGTGTAAAAGTATAACTAACTTTTACCTTTTGCAATCCTTGTTCAATTCAGGTTTTTATTTATCCTTGTACTTAAAAATTGTCTGTACTTTGAAAAGTGGCCTAGATATGGCCGAGGTGAAGATATGACCAGAACAGTTACATTTATACTGAATTATAATCCAACCTACCTACCAGGTGCAAACAAGAAGGGAGGGGTGAAGACAGCTAATTAGCAAGGTGGGGGAGAAGGTAGGGTAGGATAAACAGAATATGGTAGACTGTTAAATCAGCGTACACAGCAGGGAATGGGGACAGGAAAGTAGAGATGTGTTAGATAATAAAAAATATGCATGGGGAATCAAATACAGAGAGATTTGTGGGTGCAATGTTCAGTACAGTTGTCATACCAAGGAAAAATATGCAGTGGGAATGAAATACTGAAAAGCTTGTGGGTGCAATGTTCACCTGTGAGAGAAGGATGGATGGTCAGATCAGGAGAAAGGTCTGTGTTGCTGCATAGTGCCAGATTCTGGATTTAATTCATCCTTGTACTTAGAAAATTGGCTGTACTTTAAAAAGTGGCCTAGATATGACCGAGGTCAAGATACGACCAGTATATGGTATTAGCTGTCTTTGAGCAAATAGTAAACTGTTTTTGATATCTGTTATATTTGGTGGCCTATAGCAGAATCCTAATTTTATTATTGTTATTACCCCCACGTATATCTAAACATAATGACTCCCCATGTTCATTTCCTGTATCTATATTTTCCAGCAGTGTTGGCTTTAGAAAGGATTTTATATAAAGACATACACCTCCACCCTTCCGCTTTTTATGATCTTTTCTAAATAAACTGTAACCCTGTAATTTAATTGCCCAGTCGTAGCTCTCATCCACCCATGTCTCAGTTATCCCCATTATGTCATGTTTTTTTCAGCAATAAATAATAAATAATTCTAGTTCTTTTATTTTGTTGGGGAGACTCCTGGCAATGGTGAACTTGCAATTTAGAGTTTTTTATGATTTTCATTTTTTTAACCCTGTCTTTGTTAAGCATTAATACACCCCTTGTCTCCACTCCACCCCCTGATTTATTTCCAATTCCCAGCTCTATCTTCACTATCTTGCACGCTATATGTGTAGTTGTCCTCCACTAGTTTAAATACTCCTCCAACTTCCTGACCATTTTGTCTTCCAATACAGCTGCACCCTCCCCCTTTAGGTACAGCCTACCCTACCATGGAGTCTGCAGCCAAGACAGAAGTCAGCCAAGTTCTCCAAAAACCCAAATCCCTCTTTCCCTACACCAAATTTTTTGACCCCTTTAAATTCACCTCTCTAATCTCCTCTGCCTCTCTGGGTGGCCCGTGGAACAGGTAATATTTTTGAAAAAAAAATTACCCTGGAGGTCCTTGCCCTGAGCTTTTGGCCTAAGTCCCTGAAATCATTAATAAGGACACTCCACCTACCTCTAACTTTGTCATTGGTGCCAATGTGCACCATGACAGCTGGATTCTCACCAGCCCCACCCAGCAATCTGTCAGCCTGATCTTCAATACAGTATGTCAAACTCAGGCCCCAAGTTAACAACATACAGTTTGATGATTCCGGTCTTTGTGACAGATTGCCCTGTCTGTTGGCCTAATAATGGAGTCCCCAAGTAGGAACACCTGTCTAGCCTGACCTGCACTCCTATTCCCCATCTTACTGTAGCAGGCAGGGGTAGTGTCTTGCTTCAGCAGTGCTATTTCTGAACTGACATCCTCCTCATCCACCAGTCTAGCAAATTTGTTGGGGTGTACCAGATCAGGACTAGTCTCCCTGACACTCTTCCCTCAGCCCTGCTTTCTGTTACCCAACTAGCTGTGTCATTTTCCTGCACCTAAATGCTGCCATCCTCTCCAGCATTTACCCCAGCGAGTGCTTGCTCAGTGAGCAACAGACTCGCTTCCAAGATGGCAATGGATCTCAGTGTTGCCACTTTGCACTATCTGGGTTTATAAACATGCAGAGTGCACAAATCTCACCCTGCAGTATGCACCCTCAAACGACTGTTCAAGCATTGCATTGTAAATCATGGAACTCATGGGGATATTACAAAAGTGAGAGACACACATATATAATCAGATAATTCAGTACAATATTTTCCCTTCTAAACTCCCCAAATCTAAAGTTCCTTAATCTTCAGTCCTACACTCAAGTCAAAAACACACTTAAGACAAAAAACGCACTTGCCAACTTGCTCCTTTACTTTAGTGTTAAACCTTTTTCTCCACATTGTTCTGCAGTGCTGTTGCAAACCTCTTCTTCAGGATGCAGTATAGCTGTCCATTTCCAATGAATGTTGAGTTTTTTGTGTGACTGTGGTATGCTTTGGACTTGGTGAGATCCTGTTCTCACGTATACTTTGGTCCAGAGCATTTTTAGTGATTAATTTATATTAAAACAGTTGTTATAAAGCTTTTCACTAATAATTGCATTGTGGAGCAAAATGTTAAGTACAATAAAGCTGCGTTTTCTCCTAGGACTAATACAGGCAAATGACATATTTAGGTGATGTAATATGACTGAGTGATGAATAGAGTCTCATAGCATGTAAACGCCTGCATTTTTTCCCAAAGCAGACTAGGAAAATATTTGATTAATATGAACTCCCTCACTTAGAGTATCTGTTGAAAAGAATGTGCATTTTCTTAACTTACTCTAAAATGCCAAATGTTTGCTTTATGATTGCATTTGTTTAAGGAAGTGAGTTACAATGTTATTTGCAAATTGTATTTGACAGCCCACTAGGACTGTTTTATATGCTGCAACTCGCACAAAGGTCTCATTTTCAAGGTATATTTTGGATTTCAAAAGATAATTATAGCATTCAGCAAAAAACTTCGAAAAGATATCTAGGAAACATTCACATTGCATTTTTATGATCTGTATTTACGTACAGTATTAGAAATGTAGATAAATTCTGCAACAGATGATGTGTGGGCTTAAAGGGCTGTTCCAAAACTATAAAATGCTTGTTACACTGTTGTGGCATTATTAAAAATAGAAAAAAAGAAGAAAACCTACCCTGTAAACACTTTTGTTCCATTTCTGAGCCCGGCAGATAACGTTCCTGTTATTTTTTCACGTTACCGCTGGAGCCACACAGGCCTCAACAGCCACACTGTGGTATATCCAGTAAGAGGACGATGTGACCTGTGAATGACTGCAGTGGTCGTGTGAAGAATAAACGGGGAAGTCTTGTGCCAGGATCACCAGGACGGTCACAGCAATGGGACGAGAGTGTTTGCTAGGTAGATTTTCTTCTTCTTTTCTATTTTTCATTTTGCCCTAATGGACAAACAGGCATTTTGTAGTGTCAGAACACCCCTTTAACTAAAAATTCTGTACTATTTAACCTCTTAGAGACATTTGTCATACATAACCTGAGGATGTTACCCAGTGCATACCAGCCAGCAGTGGCCAAGATTAGAGATTACCATTATCCATGCCATTTAATATTTAAGCATTGTAGTATATTGTATAAACAATTAAAAGATCACATATTTAAAGGCGTTTTCCTACTAGAAAGATAAGCTTTCAACATGAAGGTACAGTTAAATGAAGACTTTAGTCATGAGATAAGAGACATTTTATGTGCTCTAAGTGCACACAGGTTTCTGTGGTTACCTGGTTGCCTAACCATAACTCTGTTATCTGATTAGAGCAGAGAGCTTAGTGCAGGGAGTGACATCACCACATGGACAGATAGAGCTCATTACTGCAGCCCCAGAGAAAACAATTATCTCTAACAAGATTCCCAAGATAAGCCTTTTTAAGTCCTCACAACACATTACCCTATGTTTACTGGAGAATACCATGCACTTGTCAGTGTCAGCTACTTGCATAGATGCTATAGAAACCCCCACAGTCTGAGGAGACGGAGTAAGGGAAAAGCTGCTTATGACACAGTGAAATAGTCCAGTGAGAAAGCCCTTTTAAGTCCCACAGATTAGTGTTTCTCAGTCTTTTCATAGCAAGAACCTCCTTGATATCATAAGTTCCAGCCCAGTACCTCAAAAGAAATGATCAGCTTTTCATGTGAAAAAAATAAAGGCTACGTCACACTGTCCTTCGGGGTTCTATTTGGGACCCTTTTGTCGGCAGGTCCATATGATATGTCAGGAAGAAAAGCACAGCATGCAGCATTATTCTTTCCATCAAGGAGCCTGATGGACCTCGTTATAATTTAATGCGGTCTGTTGGGCGCTATTAATGCGTCTTGTATGGTAAATTTGGTGCTGTATCATGGCCTCTGTTTAGAAGAGGCCCGGAAGACTAGGGAGACCATTGCACTACACTGTACAAAGGGATTAGTGCAACATCTCTTACTGCTGAAAAAATCAAAGAGGAGAACAAGGCGTCCGTAAAAAAAAAATAACCTAATTTCTACTGCAATATATTAGGTCACCTCCCAAAATTTTGAAAAAATGATGATGCTCAAAACTACAACAACCCACCAAAAATGAGTCCTCACAATAAGTTTGTTTTATTAGTTAAAGCTATTAAAAAATCATGTCATTTTTTTATTTATTTTTTATTTTAATTCACACTTTTCCAAGAGTAGAAAACAGAAATTGTGAGAATAGTACAATCTGATAACAGTACACTGGTACATATACAACTCACATGACACAAGTAAATGTGGTGGAAAATAAAGAGAAAAAATCTGAAAATTTCAATAATATTTCACACATCATACAAAATTTATATATGAGATACAGTAATGAGAAAAAAGTCTAGTGTATACTAGAATATTTCCAAGAAATCAACAACCTAAAAACCAACATCTAAGATCTAAGGTCTAAGTTCAAGGTCCGATATAGTAGAACAATCAAGTGAGATACAATCTATAGTACAAGTATGAAAATAAACCTCTAAAGCGTAACCTTTGATTATGATGAATTCAGTCATCAGAGATATTGAAACAACCCAAGTTACAAGCAAGTTTTGAGGAAAGAAATCAGGATGTCATCAAGAAGGCAGGTTGCTGAGCTCGGGTGGGCCGCCGGGGGAGGTGAATCCCCCGGTGGGCCCCCCCGGCTGAGGGGCCCCGGGGGAAGGCCGCCGCTCCCCGGCGGGCACCGGCCCCCCGAACGCCCGGGACTTGGTTTAGCGCTCAGGCCGGCCCGGGATGGGACTAATGTCCCCCCACTCCCGGGGCTGCGCGGTGTAGCGGGGGCGGCGCCACTTCGCTCGCTCCCCGATCGCCCTTGGAGGTAAAGGCCTAGGCCCTTTCCTGCCCGGCCAGCCGCCATCGGGGCGTAGGCGGGGCTGTGACGTCATACACAGCGCCCCTTAGCCGGGCGCGAACAGAACGGCGGCAGCTCTTTCGCGTAGGAGGGGGGGGGAGTGAGGTAAGTAGTTGTGTGTGTGTTGTTTTTTTTTTTTTTAATATAAGAAGGGGGCCCTGGTACCTGTGAAATAAAGGGGGCCCCGGATACCTGGCTTATTTTATAAAGGGGTCCCTGGCTACCTGGCTAATCTATAAAGGGGCCCTGGCTACCTGGCTAATCTATAAAGGGGGGCCCTGGCTAATCTATAAAGGGGCCCTGGCTACCTGGCTAATCTATAAAGGGGGCCCTGGCAAATTTAATGACTAAAGGGGGCCCTGGCTATCTAATGCCCTAAAGGGGGCCCTGGCTACCTAATACAACCAAGAGGGCCCTGGCTACCTAATACAAACGGGGCCCCCCTGGCTCCCCTAAGAACTAAAGGGGGGCCCTAAACTCCCTCCAGCCTACGTAATGAGACTCACCAACACCTACCTACAGCCTACCTAACTGGGACTACTTATTTACTTGGGGTTATTTACCCACCCACCCACCCATGTTTACTTATTTACCTTATTGGGCCTACCAACTTATAAGTGGGGGTCTGCCTACCTAAATAGGGCCTATCTGGGTCCCCGGGGCCCTTGCCCATTTGCCTCCCTACCTAGAGTCTTGACTACCTACCTGGTAATATAATTGTGGGGGGAGCAGTCCTAGCTGTAGAAATAATCTCAGGGGTTAGTCCTCTCCACACCCTCCAACCCCTTAGGGTTATCTAAGTTTGGTTTGATAATTTTCCCACCACAGGAAGTTTGTACGAGGTGGGAATAGGTAAAGATTGCGGAAAATTAAGGATTTTAAGATATTTGTGTTGTAATTTCTGCGGGTTGAGTGGTGGCTGGAAGGTCTCATTCGGTCTGAACAATTCAGAAGAAAAGGGAATAAGAACACTATGAGAGAAGAGAACAACTCATCAGTAGATGTTTCCCCGGTAGTCCCTGATTTCAGGGGTTATTTTCTTTTGTCTGGATTCAGTGTTTATTTCACTGTAATTTGTGTGCCGAGCTGTATCTACCTCTTTTGTCTCTATTCTTTTGGTTTTCCTATTGTCTGCTCTTTTGTGGTCTCTTATGCAGTTTTTTATATCTGGTTGGTGTCTGACTTATGTGCTTTTATATGTGGTGTTTGTTTACCTGAGCTTTGGTCTGACCTCTATGTGGTCTCTATATGCGGTTTGTAGGTTATACCTGGGTGGGTCTGACTTCATGTGGTCTCTATATGGCGGTGTTGTAGGTTATACCTGAGCTAGTGTCTGACCACTATGTGGTCTCCATATGTCAGTGTTGTAGGTTATATCAGTTTAGTATAGTGGCAGCGTACATTTGTCTGATTGTAAGAGTGAGGGAACACCTGACCCTGTGATAGGCGTTAGACTTTTACTTTTTGTGGTGTTTTTTTTAAAAGGTGGGGGTGCGTGACCAAGGGGGAAACATGGAGGGGTTTGTATGTGGGTGGAGGGGGATTGGATGGGATTTAGCCTGTGTCATGATAGTTAGATGAAAATGTGTGACCCCCTTGGTTTTTGGGTATACCAATACAGTTCTGTTTTGCACACTGTTTATGGGGTTTAAAAGGGCGATTTATGTTGGAGGCGGTAATTTTTTTTACGTCGTAGGGGGGGCCCCCCCAAGATAATCCCCTGGGGGCCCCCGGGCCCCCCCCAGTAGCACTGGTTGCAGGGGCTTGTTTAACCCCTTAACAGAGTTACCATCTCTGTTCCTAGAGCAGTCTCTGTAACCGCTCCCATTTCCGTGACCGCGGCATAATCAAAGGGCATTCCCCTGCTTCATTGGATGATTGGACCCCCAGTGACCCAATGGAGCCCAGCTAATATCTGTACAGTCAGCCTTGGGGACCTAGAGTAGCTTCATGGCTGTTTGTATAAGAAGCCTGCAGTCAGGACACATTGTGTACTATCCTTACTGCTGCCTCTTTAAGTATGACACATATTGTAATATATTAACATAAATAAATATTCTAATAAATTATTAAGTGTAAAAAAAAAAAAAGTTTTAAACAGTTATCCCTTATGGGATTAAGAAAAGTAAAAAAAAAAAAAAAACATAAGAAAGTGTAGAAATAAATAATTTAAATAAATAATAAAATAAAAATAAATACTTTATAATAAAACTATTATTTTGCATACATTATACAAAAAAAACCTTGCACACATTAAACATCTACATAACCGAAATGGTGTAAAAAAAAAAACATATATATATTTTTTATTCTGCAGTGATTTCTTTGTAAACTTAAACTACGCCCCCAATAAAATTACTTCTCCCACATAAAACAAGTCCACATACAACTGCATCATCTAAAAAATAAAAACGTTATGGTAATTGAAATGCAGGGAGGCAAAAACAAAAACATTTAGCTGGTCATTAAGGTCTTTTCAGGCCTGGGGCTTAAAGGGAACCTGTCACATAGGTTATGCCCCCCTTGCTGAGGACAGCACAAGCTAGTGTCAGACCTGCTGTTCACAGCACTGTGCCCCTTATTCTGTAAGATGCTGTAGTTTTAGAGCATTTACCCCTCAAATCTTATTCATGAGTAGGTGTAAGCTCCGCCCACCAAAGGCTATCCCCGCCCACTGACAGTTATTCCCATGTTTCTACATATTCAAAGTAATAGGTTTGTCACTTGAGGTGGGCGGGGCTAGCCTCAGGTGGGCGGAGTTTTATAAAAAACTGACACTCTGAAGGACTCTTCGAATGACTCTTCTGGCTGAAAACTGCAGATTTGAGCATTAAATACACGAAAACTCCAGCATCTTACAGAATAAGGGACACAGCACTGGAAACAGCATGTCTGTCACTACCTTGTTCTGTCTTCAGCCAGGGGGGCATAAACTATGTGACAGGTTCTCTTTAAGGATTTCTGATGGTGAAAAAAGTGGCAAATAAACTTTTTTATCCAGTTTTTTTTTCCATATGTAAGTAAAATGTAACCATTTAGATCACCTCCAAAATTGAAGGGATAGAGGAATAACACTATTTGTTTACTAAGCAACTGTTAAAAAAATATGTATAATTGTTGAATTGCGGGTATTATGGGGAAGATTATAAAATAAAAGTTGTGTAGGGTCCAGAGACAAAGACAAACTGACTGAGAACTTGGGTCGCAGCAAGCGGATTAAGTCACCCCAGAATTTCGGCGTGAGCACCCTGACCATGAACTATGATGAGGGGTGTGTCGCATTTTGAGCAGGAAGTTAATAAGTTTGGGCAAGCTGGATGAGATGGTATGTGGAAACCGAATATGGTGCAGTGTGCCAAGCTGTAGTAAGAATCTCTCTAGCCAACCCTCAAATATTTTCTGAGAGATATTTTGGTCTGGGAAACAGCTTACCATTTAGCAAATAATTTGGGGAAAGGTTTGTCTTCCCAGTGACCCCTAATACCGCTATACAACTCAGAGTGTGAATGACGTGATGGTAGGCAGGAGGACCAAGTACCAAGTCAGATGGTAGTATGTCAGAGGGATTATGAATCCTAGATTTAGGGAGGTCATAATTGGTACGGAGATCTTTAAAGGACGAAAGCTGCTTATTATGGGGATTGTACAAGTGGCTAGTTAATGAGATACTTCTTTCCTTGCATAAGCGAAATTAAGAGTTATCAAAGCCGAATCTGAACTCTGGATGTCCCCAAGGGGATAGATATTTACTAGCTTGATCATGGAGGTGAAAAAGAGATCTACAAGTCTTTCACACCCCATTGGTATCTTTAAAGGGGTTATTTCACTACTAGGATTGCTTTTTATTTTAAAGATCTTGCAAAAACAAGTAACTTCACAATATGTGTCCATTAACAGTGTCCTGCCTATTCCTAGATATCCCCTCTTGTTTGAGCTGCATCAGCTCCTTAGGTCGCTATAGCTACAGACCAGTTTGATCTCTCCTGATAGGCTGCTGGTGCCGGTCTCTATAGCTACCGACCTGTTGTCCTCAGCAGCTCATCACTGCAGACCTGTAGTAGCCAGTAAACACACCCCTGAATTCAAAAATGAAACGAGAAAGCAAGACTGAGGTAAGATGAATTGATGTAGTGAGACCACCCCTATAAAAAGACTGAGATGGCAATGTGGGGTTTCCTCTTGTTTCATATAAAAGAACACCGACAAGGAGTTTAGAAATGCCTTTATACTCAAAATAGGGTAAAAGTTGGTGTTAGATGGAGCCTGCTGATTTTCCAATAGGAATCCCTAGATAGCAGATAGAAAGAGGAGCTATGGAAATTAGCAGATCTCTAAGGCAAGGAGAAGTGGGGCTTTTAGGAAGAGAGATATCCAACAGTTTTGATTTTGAAATGTTTAATTTAAAGCCAGAGCAGCTTCCAAATTCCTGTAGCAAATGTAACACTATAACACTATATGTAACACTATAACACTATATGTAACACTATGGCAATTTCCATTATAGAGCGAGATAAGAAAATCTGGAAACAAAAATGTTAATAGTAGCTGAACCTATCGCAATTCCAAAAATATTAGGGGAAGAAACTAGGAAACGGGAAAGGGGTTCTATGTTAAGATTAAATGAAAGGAGAGATATCTTTGACGAGTACCTTTAGCTAACTGGAAGGATTCTGAGAGAATGGCCATAGTGGAAATGTGGATTTTAGTACAGCCTAAAACCAAATCTAAAATGTGTCAATTTTAACACACATTTAATTCCATAAATACAAACCATATAAAAAAAAATTATATTCATGTGGAGTAGGGCTTTTGTTTTATTCCACACTACAAATACCTTTTTTGGTTTCTCAATACTTTGTATGGACAATTAAATGATAAACACAACATGTCCTTCAAAAAAAAAAAAACATATAAAGAATACATTAATCCATGGCACACATGGGTAATAGTGAAAAAATATAGGATTAAAGAAGCATTCCCGCAATGTTTCACAGAGCCTGCGCTACACAAAAATCTTCAGGCTTCCACTTTTTGATCAAGCTGTGATTGGCATATCAGCTCTGTCATTCCTAACGGAACCTCTTCGAGGGACATTGGTGATGGAGGGGTCTAACCAACAAGACACAAGGCCACAAAGCTCTAAAGGGCTGCTAGAACAGAGAGAGCTGGTCGGTAACCTAAGGAAACGTCTGTACACAAGCAGGAGATAAGAACTGCTCTAACTCTGAAAAAAGGCAAAAGCAGAGCAGCTATGTACTTGGTAATAGTCTTTATTTACCTTTGCCTACATTTTTAGAGCTAATCAATGTGGTAGGAATATTCCTTTAATCTTTATTAGCTTATATTCAATGAATGGGGAATGAATTTCAAGAAAAATTGTTCCTGTGTTCCGGTCAGGTGGATAGCAACAGTTGCTGATGGCTGGATATGTCATTAAGCAGTACAACCTTTTTATGAGTAATAATTATTTGAGACCAATGTTCCAAGCCTCTGAAGTCCTATGTAGTATCCCAAGAGTATGTGCTCCTAGTTACAGCATTCACCAGCAGTAGACACATTGTGTGACGTTATATGTTACATATGCTTTTTTCCAGGATTTAGCAGTTGACACTCTGTATTAGTGGTGTAAAGTAGTGGTTCCCTGATCCAATGGTGTCCAAAGTGACCTTAGGCATAGAAGGTATCATGAGTCGCATAACATTTTGTTTTTTTTGCGAACCTTGTTCAAGTGATGTATTGTCACATGGCCAGACGGAGATCAGAAGTATTAGTTTGTTTTCCCATTCTTTCCTTTCCCTCTGTGTCTTAAATGTCCTATTAAAACTATAATCCACAATTCTTCAGTTGATAGGCCCTCTCAGGAGAAATGTCCAGCCACTGGGAAGTCTGTCCTGCTGTTTGTACTAGTAAATTGTGCAGTGTCTGGCCCAGAGGTCTATAGTGGGACATTGCTATATTTACTATTTTGCCATAGGCAAACTTAAACTCTATCAGTTCTCTATCTATAAAACACTAAAACGTAACTTTTATTATGTATAACTGTTAACCTCTATACACACTATTTAAAAACCTGATTTCTAACCACACCATTTAACCCTTTCTACTTCTGAAGGAAGGAATAGCTCCTTTTCCATTATCAAGTCTGGTGGAACCCCACCTACCCACAGGAAAGCCTTATATATACAGCAAATTATTAACTCCAGTGAGGGATTTCAAGCCTCCGGACCTCTAACCCCTGAGGAAGCCAACTTAGCTGGTGAAACATGTTGGGGAGATCAGGCATGACAGTTTGAATTGTGATTCCTCACCTCTGTCTAGAAGTGCCACCCGCTGCAGAGAGTGTCAAAAGGGAGCCTTATTTGTCCTGTGTCCATTAGATTAGGGACGATTGCCCAAGTAGGAGGCTTGGGATCCCTCACTGGAGTTAATAATTTGCTGTATATATAAGGAAAAGGAGCTATTCCTTCCTTCAGAAGTAGAAAGGGTTAAATGATGATTTTAGAAATCAGGTTTTTAAATAGTGTTTATAGAGGTTAAGAGTTATACATAATAAAAGTTACGTTTTAGTGTTTTATAGATAGAGAACTGATAGAGTTTAAGTTTGCCTATGGCAAAATAGTAAATATAGTGATCAGAAATCACTCTTTCTTTCTCTTGTGAGATTCCCTTTTTTTTGGAGATTATTTGAATAGTGGGGCATTGCACGCAAAAAAGATGGAGAGGGACAAAATTATAGTGTTTATAACTACTGTAAGTGTTTGTTTTCATACTCTATAGATACAGTTAGGGTTTTATGTGGAATTAAATGACCTTTTTCAATTTATGGTAACACACAAATACATACAAACGAGAGAAAGTGCTTCGCCCAATACTGAGGTCTCCCGACATGTAGCAATTAATCCAAGGCGTAGTTCCTAGAGCGTGGAGGTGGTGAAGAGCCTGGAGTTAGCCCATGGATTCAGATGGGCTTGTACAACTAGTATTCAAAAAAATAGAATTTTCTCCGGCTCCTTCGTATCAAACTCTTTATTTTAAATTACGAAAGTTAAAATTCCATAATAGCATCCAAATTAGCTCACGCGTTTCGGGTATTAGAACCCTTAATCATAGCATGACCATATACATCTAGGAACAAAGACTAAATACCTTCCATCCGGAAGTAACAAACCACACTTCACGTCATGATCACATGACATTTAGCAAAGCAAAACAAAATAAATAAAATATTTAAAAACATATTTGCACCATTATGAAAAATCAATAGTAATGCAAAGTATCATTTTTATAATTTAAACCATATGGTATTCTAGTGTTTAAATTAAAAATCCAAAAAGCTTCCCTCTTCAAGAGTAACTGTTTTAAATTCCCTCCTCGAGGGCCAAGTTTTACCTTCTCTATCCCAAAAAAACAGAAGTTAGACATGTCTCCCCTGTGAATTGTTGCAAAATGCTTTGAAGCACCAGAAATATTTACATGACCTATATTTTTTATATGAGATATATGTTCATATATTCTCCGTTTTAATTTTCTAATGGTATGGCCAATGTAAATTAGGTCACACTGTTTGCATTTTATGGCATAGATAACTGATTCGGAATTGCAGTTTATAAAACTATCAATACTGTAACAAGTGTCACCTTGTCTGGCAGAAAAATGTGAAATCTGTTCTGTGTATTGACACATGTTACATCGTAATCCTCTGCATTTAAAGTTACCATTAACCGACAACCATGAGGTGTCACTGACAGTATCATTGAAGAGACTTGGAGAAAGCATCATTGCTAAAGAGCGTCCACGTTTAGGTACGTATCTAACTCCCTTACTAATAATTTCTGCTGTTACCTTGTCTTGGCAAAGGATGGGCAAATTTTTCTTTATTAATTCAGTAATCTGTTTATATTGATTGCTGAACGCTGTTATAAATGTTAAAGGAACAGCTGTGGCATTGTCTTTTTTTTCTTTTTTTTCTTTTCTATTATGTATTAATTCTTGCCTATTTTTCTTTGCAACCAAATGTTTTGCCCTATCTATGTTCCACATTGGGTAACCCCTTTTCCTTAAACGTTTTTGAGTAATGTTGTTCTGGATAATTAGTTCACCATTTTCAGAACACAGCCTCTTTACTCTAGTGAACTCCCCCACTGGTATAGCTTTTAGGGTATGTGTTGGATGATTGCTTTCTGCATGTAGTATTGTGTTTCCCGCACTGCTTTTTCTGTACAAAGATGTACAGACAATATTGTCTCTGATGTATAAATGGACATCTAGAAAATAAGCCTGAGTGCTATTATTAGTGAAAGTGAATTTTAGATTAAATTGATTGCTATTCAAGTAATTCACAAAATGATCAATACCTGAAACATTACCCTCCCACACCACCAATACATCGTCGATAAATCTACCAAAGTACCAACACGTAATGGAGAGGGAGCTAAGGGACTTACATACTGATTGTCAGACCAGTAATTTTGACTCAAACTTAACAAAAAGACAAAGAATTGCTCTAAAGCAATTAACTGAGGAGAGGAACATTGTGATCAAGATGGCTGACAAGGGGGGGAAGGTTGTGGTCATGGATAGTGATATGTACAAGTGGGCTGCACTTGACATATTGGGAGATACATCTACATATAGGAGGTTGGATAGAGATCCCACGAGTCAATATAGTGTCATCTTGCACAACTTATTAAAAGAAGGAGTTTATCAGGGGATTATTGATGACAAACAGTTTAGGTATCTTATGGTAGAGGATCCTATTACACCCATCTTCCATGGACTCCCCAAAGTGCATAAGTCCACAACCTCCCCCCCCCAAGAGACCAATTATTGATGTCATAGGCTCCCTTAAAGAAATGGTGTGTGAATGGGTGGATGGGATGCTTCAACCCTTAGTGATGTGTACACCCAGTTATGTGAAAGACAGCACACAAATCCTCAAAACTTTTGATGGCTTTCTATGGAAAGAGAATTTCTCCTGGATCACGTGCGATGTATGCGCATTGTATTCGTGTATCCCGCACGACTTAGCCTTAACTGCTTTAGCACACCACCTTTACAGCGACGACTCATATTCTGAAGACCTTATTGAATTTATTTTGCAGCTTGTTGAATATTTATTAAAACATAATTTTTTTATTTTTAATGGAACATATTATTTGCAAATACAAGGTGCCCCAATGGGGGCTAAATTTTCTCCCTCCCTAGCCAATCTCTATATGGCGTGGTGGGAGGAAAAATATATTTTTTCCATTACAAATCCTTTTTTTAATTGCATAAGGTACTTTGGTAGATTTATCGACGATGTATTGGTGGTGTGGGAGGGTAATGTTTCGGGTATTGATCATTTTGTGAATTACTTGAATAGCAACCAATTTAATCTAAAATTCACTTTCACTAATAATAGCACTCAGGCTTATTTTCTAGATGTTCATTTATACATCAGAGACAATATTGTCTGTACATCTTTGTACAGAAAAAGTAGTGCGGGAAACACAATACTACATGCAGAAAGCAATCATCCAACACATACCCTAAAAGCTATACCAGTGGGGGAGTTTACTAGAGTAAAGAGGCTGTGTTCTGAAAATGGTGAACTAATTATCCAGAACAACATTACTCAAAAACGTTTAAGGAAAAGGGGCTACCCAATGTGGAACATAGATAGGGCAAAACACTTGGTTGCAAAGAAAAATAGGCAAGAATTAATACATAATAGAAAAGAAAAAAAAGACAATGCCACAGCTGTTCCTTTAACATTTATAACAGCGTTCAGCAATCAATATAAACAGATTACTGAATTAATAAAGAAAAATTTGCCCATCCTTTGCCAAGACAAGGTAACAGCAGAAATTATTAGTAAGGGAGTTAGATACGTACCTAAACGTGGACGCTCTTTAGCAATGATGCTTTCTCCAAGTCTCTTCAATGATACTGTCAGTGACACCTCTTGGTTGTCGGTTAATGGTAACTTTAAATGCAGAGGATTACGATGTAACATGTGTCAATACACAGAACAGATTTCACATTTTTCTGCCAGACAAGGTGACACTTGTTACAGTATTGATAGTTTTATAAACTGCAATTCCGAATCAGTTATCTATGCCATAAAATGCAAACAGTGTGACCTAATTTACATTGGCCATACCATTAGAAAATTAAAACGGAGAATATATGAACATATATCTCATATAAAAAAATATAGGTCAATGTAAATATTTCTGGTGCTTCAAAGCATTTTGCAACAATTCACAGGGGAGACATGTCTAACTTCTGTTTTTTTGGGATAGAGAAGGTAAAACTTGGCCCTCGAGGAGGGAATTTAAAACAGTTACTCTTGAAGAGGGAAGCTTTTTGGATTTTTAATTTAAACACTAGAATACCATATGGTTTAAATTATAAAAATTATACTTTGTATTACTATTGATTTTTCATAATGGTGCAAATATGTTTTTAAAATATTTTATTTATTTTGTTTTGTTTTGCTAAATGTTCATGTGACCATGACGTGAAGTGTGGTTCGTTACTTCCGGATGGAAGGTATTTAGTCTTTGTTCCTAGATGTATATGGTCATGCTATGATTAAGGGTTCTAATACCCGAAACGCGTGAGCTAATTTGGATGCTATTATGGAATTTTAACTTTCGTAATTTAAAATAAAGAGTTTGATACGAAGGAGCCGGAGAAAATTCTATTTTTTGAACACAAATACATAGATGCGGTTCTCTTTTCCATGATATTAGCATTTACAAATAGATGTTCCACTAAGCATTCATCACTGAATGGCACCTCTATGTACACTTAAAGACTCACCCTGCAATAGTATTCTACCTCAGAGGTTAGACACAGGATATTAATATTACATATTTCTCTTTCCTTGCCAGCCACAACTGCTCAAAAATTTTCCTGAGATTATTTTGTTTAACTATTAAAACTGCCTAACTAAATAAGCTGTTTTCTGCTGATAGTAGCAGTCTGCCCACAGAAAACTGGATCCTTTCCTGTAGTGCTATAGGTGGTGGATAAGGAGCTCTTTCAACGTTGAAAAAGTCATGCCGTAGCCAGGAACATGCATTCTTTCCTCAAGGCTGGAACCTCAGACCACACACAGTGCGACATCATAATTGCAGCTTCCCCTTTTCTCACACTTCTATACTGTAGCACGGTCACCTATCCAAATACATACATTATACAGACATTGTTAAATTCTCTAAGCCTGCAGTAACCAGCACTGAATGAAAACACTGCAGATTTCTAGATGCATGCTAAAGGTGTATTACAATAAGAATGAACATACAAAGCAAGAGAGTCGTGAATATTAGATTTCACACATAAATCTACTTCACCACTAATTCCTTTCATCACATCATATGCCAAACACATTTTAGAATCTCATCAATTTGTTTTAGGAGGTTTCCACACTGAGATGTTTAAGAATTTGTTATTTTTTTTTTAATAAAGTGACAGCCGAACATGGAATATGAATTCGTTTTGTTTAAAGGGGTTTACTGCATGACTTAGAATAACACAAATCTTCCAGCTGCAAAAAAAAGAGGACATATAGGCTGAAACACAATATCTAAATCCTTTGCGACTTCAGCACTGTCAAACGTGGTCACTTCAGTCAGTTATTGGGCACAATGGCAATATGAGGACATGGAGATTGATTCATTTGAAGACCACGTGATAGTATGGCAAGCCATAGCCTGGCATGACTCATCGCTGCTTCAGGAGTGCTTAGGACACGCATATAGTAAGGAACTATAACAAAACAAGAGCCGTAGGCTCCCTGCTCTGCCACTTACTCTTGTAGACCAAAACATACTGGTTATAACTAAGAGCACTCTGCTCGAAACACGTTAAATTTGACCCATTGTTCTATATGCCACTACATCTTTTTTAACTTGTTCTAAATCAAATGGATTGATTTTAGTCTGCCATTTTTGGAGTCTGCTGGAGAAATTTTGCTTTTTGACAGCACAACATACTTCAAGCTTGTGGCCTACATAAGGTCAGAAGCAGGTGAGAACATCAGTGTCCCAATGCAGGTAGAGTGATGATATCGGTGCCTCATGCCACCTTCGCTAGAAAGGAGTAAAAAGATCAAGCTGCTCAGACTGGGAATGGGGAGAGTTAAGTTATAGCTTTTTCTTTATTTTTTATTTGTGCAAAAATAATGATAAATTCAAATTTACTAGAAATCAGCTAATATAAAATCAGATACTGCTTTTGTAATGTGGTTCAGCCAAAAGATTTTTAAAAACAAATTTATGAAACTGGCCTGGATAAAATGATTGTCCCCTTAACTTAATATTTTGTTGCACAACCTTTCGAGGCTATCACTTCAAACAAACGATTTCTGTAATTCTCAATGAGACGTCAACAACTTTCCTCAGGTATTTTGGCCCACTTCTAGTAAGAAAAATGTTCCATCTGTCTCTGGTTTGTAGGTGACTTCCTCAGACTCTATGTTTCAGCTCCTTCCCCAGATGTTCAACAGGATTTAGATCAGGGCTCATGACCTGCGACCGAGACCAAGCTTTCTGACACAGGGCACCACATTTTGCTCCAAAATATCTTGTTAGTCTGGAGATTCATTGTACCCTGCACAGATTCAAGACACCCTGTGCAAGATGCAGCTAAGCACCCCCAATACATAACTAAGCTTCCTTCATGTTTCACAGTATGTACAATGTTTTGTCTCATCTGTCCAAAGGACATTCTCCCAGAAGCTTTGTGGTTCATCATTGTGCATTTTGGCAATTTGTAGGCTCCTTTTTTATGATTTGCTTTTAACACTGGTTCCCTCCTCGATCATCTCCCATTAAGTCCACATTGCCAAAGACAGCGACGAATGGTGCAATCCGACACTGATGTATCTTGATCTTGGACTTCACCTCTAATCTCTTATGAAGATGGTATTATCCATCTTCATTGTGTCATCAAATTTCCTCATGGATGTTGGCTACAGTCCCATAAAAGCACAAACACAAGGCCATACTTACAGCTCAATGGCTGAAGATTGAACTTATCCCAGTAGGAGGCAATATAAGCTCCAGTGCTATGTGGGAGAAATTTAACAGGTGCAAATAACTAATGAACAGTTGCTCACACAGCCATCCACTAGGAAGGCAACTTCCTAGTAGAAAAAATTTTGTATTGAGTAAGCACCAGTTGACACCAGTATGCAGAGAAGCCGCAAAACAATAAAATACAAAGGAATTAGTTGATATATTGTTCAATATATACGCAAGCTTGCAACTCAGTATGTGGTTTTGTGGAGCAGAGGGTATCAGTATAAGCATAGCCAAGCAATATACATACACATTCCAATAGCAGCAGCACACTATTAACTAAAAAACGGCACATAGGATTTTTTGAAAAAGCATTTATGCTACTTAGGATACATGAAATCAATGCAGTGTACCTTATAACTGGAGCCTTCACTCCCTGAAGTATGGAGGTCTGAACAGCCCCTAAAGAGAGGTAATATTAGTGTAGGTTCCCACCTGTACTTGAGGTCCCTTTGCTGATTGGAAGGTGGGCTTAAGCACTTTTGATCAAAAATGTGACCCAAGAATTTTTTCATGTATCCTAAGTAGCAGAAATGCTTTTTAAAAAATTCCTATGTGCCTTTTGATAGTTTTTTAGTTAATAGTGTGCTGCTGATATTGGAATGTGTATGTATATTGCTGCCACAACAGTGTGCACCTATGCTCATGTTTTCAAAAAAGTTTTTGGGATGTGCAAAACCAAATATTGTTGTCTAGATTGTCTTGTAAATAGCATCACAGGAGTAAACTTGAAATCAGTCAGGCTTCCTATTTAAAGGGTAAAAAGTATTCACTATGCTGTTTGGTATCATAGACTAAAGGAAACTATAGGGAGATTTGTCTCAGAAGATTAGAAAGAAAATTATAGACAAGCATTTTAAATGTAGGGGCTATAAAACCATCTCCAAACAGTTTGATGTTCCTGTTACTACAGTTGCACATATTACTCAGAATTTTTAAGTCAAACATTTTTCATGTATCCTAAGTAGCAGAAATGCTTTTTCAAAAATTCCTGTGTGCCTTTAGATAGTTTTTTAGTTAATAGTGTGCTGCTGGTATTGGAATGGCTATTTACAAGACAAACCTTAGTTGCACATGTCCCCATGTTCAAATTAATTTCAATCTTTTCTAGGGGTACCATAATCTTTGTCCAGGCCAGCTTTATCTTATTTATTTATTTATTTATTTATTTATTTTTGGTTGAACCACAATATAAAAGTAATGTCTGATTTTCATTCGTTGCTTTTCAGTAGGTTTGTTTATTATTACTTTTTTTAAGTAATTTTATTGACCATTTTGTTTTGTTTTTTTCTTTAACAGAATGGAACAAAAAATTTTGTTCACGTGTTAACCTAATTGCAGCCCTGCCTACCTATCAGACTGTTTAACGAAGGGTGTTAACTACCTAATAGTGAGATATATATATATATATATATATATATATATACCTGCTTTACGGGTGATTACCAACCTAATAAAAGGTTAATATTGCACAGCTCACCACCTAATTGTCCTCCACACCAGGTTAGTATCCTCCACAGGGTGCTCTGAAACAACTCCTGGCCAAAAGGGCGTAGGCAGGTAATCCAAAACGATAAAGCAAATCCAGTACACCCAAACACACCAAACTTTTATTCCATATCTTTAAAATGAGATGATCAGCAAAACGGGTGTAGAAAAACTCAGCATCATGGCTCGCTTGCACCGACGTGTTTCGGACACTGTGGTCCTTATTCGTGGCATAGATGTTCAAAGAATAATGAAACGTTTAAAAACAAAAAGTGGTTCAATAGTAACAAAATCCCAAAACGGAATGGGAAGTGCCTTGCCCAAATGGCCAAAACAAACTTTAATAGTCACAAGCAAACGACAAAGTCTATGGTGGAATAATGATGGCATACAAAATATTCTTCTAGCATATGACACGTGTATGAACCCAACATTACATCTGAACATAAGTAATTGATTCGATAAATAGACCTGTGTGTACTGACTTATGTATACACGCTTGTAATAAAAATCCGAAAGGTAGCATACAAGATGGTACACATGTAAATATGTAAAAAAAATAATGCAAAATATCTGATCTTAAATTTTAAGCCAAATGGATATCTAGTATTTAATTTAAAAATCCAGAAAGCTTCCATCTTAAACAGATTACGTTTGTGACTACCTCCCCTCTGTGACTTACAGACCAGCTCTAAACCACTGAATGAGAATGCACCAACACTTGAAGCACGTTCCTGGACAAAATGTCTTAAAGCGCTAGACATACTACGATTGCCACCTTTGCGTATCGCTTCCAAATGTTCCGTGATGCAGATTTTTAGCTTTCTGCTTTTACAACTTGTGTATTTTAAATTGTAGGCTGTGCAGATATCATATAAACAACAAAAGGGGTCTTGCAATTAATATATTTTTTTATTTTACAGTATATGTGTGTTCTCCACTATTATCCGAAAAACTATTAGTTACGGCTGCATATTTACATATGCTGCAACAAATGTCCCCACATTTAACAAAACCTGCATGAAATAACCATGTCAGGGATGGGTTGTAACTGGAAAACAAGCTAGGTGATAATTTAGAGGCCAGCGTTTGTCCGTTTTTGACTACACAGAGACAACCATCTTTAGTGATAGAATGTAACACTTCATCCTGCCACAAAATGGGTAGGTTTTTTATAATATTTGCGATTTCTGAAAATTGATTACTGTAAAGGGTTGAAAATGTAATGGTTAAAGTGACCTGTATATCTGAAGATCGTTTTTTGAGCAAACCAAAGGTCGACTCAGGGTAACTGCATTTACGGAGTCTCTGTTTCACTACAGTTTGTTCTTTCAATAAAACTGCATTATCTGAACAAGCCTGCTTGGCTCTAATAAGTTCCTCCATAGGTATTGCATGTAAAATGGTGTTCCTTTCTTTGCGGTAAATTGATGTATGCACCTGTTTAGAAATGATATCTCCAACGAGGCAAATGTCCAAAAAAGAAATGGAACATGTAACAACACTGTACGTGAATTGTAAATTGATATTATTGTAATTGATATAGGACATTCATTTTGCAACATCGGCGGCATCTCCCTCCCACACAATGTGGACGTCGACGATGTATCTCCCATACCATTTTATCCGATCTTTGAAAGGATTATTGTTGGAACATACAAACTCCTCCCCCCAACATGCCATAAAAAAGATTGTGAGGGAGGGGGAGAAACAGGCTCCCATAGGTGCTCCGCATATGTGCAGAAAAAAACGGGCATCAAAGGAAAAAGAAGTGTGAGACAAAAAATACCTAGTAACATCCAGTATATACTCACACACTTCTTCACTTCTTAACTATATGAGCTATAATTATATAAATGATGTGCAATTGCTATTATCGCTAAATCATGTGGTATACTGGAAGAAACACATGTCGGCCACAAAAAATCTTTCTCCCATGTGAATGCAACAAACACACAAAGAACTTCCTTAGAATCTTGGACAAAACCTGTAATGCGTGTTACTAACGGTTGTAAGCTGTCATCCAGCCATTCACACAAACGATCATTTAACAAATCAATTCCTGATATTATGGGTCTCAGAAGAGGTGGAAACACCTTTTTGTGCACTTTCATAGGCCATGGAAAATGGGCATGACTGGATTTGCTGGAACCAAATAAGAAACATCTCTATCATCAATAATACCCAAATTAACCCTTCCATGACTATCTGAAGTAAAGATTGTTTAAAACTCATGGTGGGATCACTTTGTAAACATCGGTATGTATCATCATTCAACATGGACAGAACAGATTCTCTACAAACATCTCAATCCAATACTCCCACCATCCCCCCTTTATCCGCCATCTTAATTATATCTTTGTTATTCTGTAACTCTTCATGGCTAATCCTTTTTTGGTGAGGTTATCCTGAGAATTGCTAATTCTAATTTAATCATATAACTTTTTAAGATCTCTTTCTATAGTTTGTTGAAAAATATCCAAAGCTGGAACTTTATTGGTTAGAAATTGGGATTATTTTTCAGGAAATTTCCGTAGAGTTCTCTCTGCTAAGCATGGCTAATTGTAAGATGACACATTGCTCCTTAAAATTAAAGTCCTTAAAACATTTTGATATGTGTGCAGAGATGTCTATTTCTTTGATGAACCTTCTGTGGAAAAGAAATGTCTTTTGATTGTTAAAGACTAGTGTTGAGCGAACCGTTCGGAAAAAGGTTAGTTCGGCACAAATTTTACGTATTTTCCGAACCCGAGCCAAACCAAATTTTTTGCCGCAAGTTCGGTAAAATTAGGGTTCAGGACATATGCTCGGTGCCATTTACTTTCACTTTCAGCTGTTTCCTTCACTTTTGGCGGCCAACCAATCAGTGCAGAGCGTAGAGGGGGGTCAAAAACGCACCACTGAGGGTGTTGGGATATCATTGGCTGCTAAATTCACATGACCGTCTTATGTGTATGTCACTATATTTCCTGTTGAACGCCATTTAAACCTTACTCTCTGTACTGAACACACTGTTGCCTCTGTGTGCTTGTTTGCCAGCAGGCAGAAGCACCATTTTAAACAGGAAAAGCTGCTAGTTAGATTAGTCAGGGGGGGGGGGGGGGTAGGAAGAGTGGAACAGCTAGCTTAGGGAATCATGCACATCAATAGTTAGGGAGTTTCATATAGCTTTTGTATTGTGTATAGCTTTGTATAACTGGCTGCATTTTTCGCATTTTTATTCAGAGTGCCCAAAACTTCATTTCTTTTGTTTTGGGGGTCCAGCTACTGCAGATGACACCATCAGCAAATCTGCCATAGAAAGAAATGCAAGTGTTGCAGTGTTGCTGCCAGGGTTCTTCCATAAGACAGCGTTAAGAGATATTCCATAGAAAGAAACCTATATGTAATGCTATTTGGTAAAGCAAACTTTTGGGAATCAAGGAGACTTCTGTGTCGCACTGTTGCAGCCACGGTTCTTTCATAAGACACCGTTCACAGATATTCCATAGAAAGAAATCTATGTGTAATACTATTTTCTTGCTGCAAATTTTTGGGATTCCACAAAAGTTCTGTTTTGCAGTGTTTCTGCCAGAGTTCTTCCATAAGACACTGTTCACAGATAGTCCATGGAAAGAAATCTATTTGTAATACTATTTGGTAGCAGTAAACTTTTGGGATTCAAGAAGACTTCTGTGTCGCACTGTTGCAGCCAGGGTTCTTCCATGAGACACCGTTCACAGATATTCCATAGAAAGAAATCTATTTGTACTACTATTTGGTACCAGTAAATTTTTGGGATTCCACAAAAGTTCTGTTTTGCAGTGTTGTTGTCAGAGTCATTCCATAAGACCCCATTTCACAGATATTCCATATAAAAAATTATATTTCTACCCCAATTTCCAAATTTTACAAATTATAGGAAATTTAAGAACATTTTTTGATGTGTTTCCTTTCTGTGATGGT
The DNA here is from genome assembly GCA_025379985.1 of Phyllomedusa bahiana. Taxonomy (NCBI): domain Eukaryota; kingdom Metazoa; phylum Chordata; class Amphibia; order Anura; family Hylidae; genus Phyllomedusa; species Phyllomedusa bahiana. Next base: position 79,326 of record JAODAL010009709.1, on the reverse strand, counting down.
TCTTTCCATTTCACAAAAAATTCCATAGAAAAAAAATAAATTCAAACCTATTTTTGCAATTTGGGAAAAAATAAAGGGTTTTTAAAAACCACTTTTGATTTGCTTTTTTTTGGAGTACATTTTTCTTCAATAAGAGACTGTAAAACAAATCTTGACCTTTTTAAATTTTAAATTTTTTGAACATGGAACGAACTAAAAGGGGGTTAAGCGAGCAAGGATGGGGGGTAGGCCCATGGACAAAGGGGTTACAGACAAGGCACCCTTCCAGTGTTCCGGAAAACATCCAAGGGGAGCACTTTCCATCATTTGCAGAACCGTCAGGCCTGCTATCGCTTTTTTCGGTTCCCAGTTCTCTCATTTTTTTAAAAGCGCCCCAAAACTTTTTAAAGTGGTTAAAAACCCCCCCGCTAACAGGGTTTTAAAAACCTCCTCTTCCCTCAGTCACGGCCATAATCCATCATCTCATTCCAAACGTAAGCAAAACAGGGGCCCCAAAAAACAGCCCCGCACAAGAAAAACCATTTTCCCTGAAGAGCTCTTTGATGACAAATGGGGTTTTGGGGGTCAAAGGCTTTAAAAAGGGAACAAAGGCCAAAGGGGAAAAATTTTGTCTGCTTTACCCCCAAAAAGGGCTGAGGGCCAAACAGAGGGGGAAAGGAGTTTTGGGCCCCTCTTTTTCCCCGCTGGACTCTGAAACCCAAAAAGGGTGCAAAAAAAGACAACACAAGATCAAAAGACATGGTATATTTTTCTCCAAACCCTTTCCCACAAACATGGATTTGGGTCCCTTTTGGGTAAAATTACAGGGGCACAAACCAAAATGGGTGCCCATTTTTTGTACAAAAAGGGGGTAGGGGCACTATTTTTTAAGCAATTCCCATTGCCCAAACGACATCGGCCGTTTGGCGAAACCCCGACCAAAAAATCGAAAAGGGAAAAGTCGAAAGTGACCCGCCCCAAATTATGAGCGATAAACCTTTAAAGCCCTAGGGGAAAACCCCCATAAACCGCATCCCCCAAAAAATTTAAAAAAAAGTGCCAAAAAGGCAGAAATTATTTGAACCATAAACTTATTTTGAACTGGAAAATTAAATATCCCTTTCCTTTTAACCCAAAGCTTTTACCCCAAACCTCCCAAAAACCCCCAGATTTAAACTTTCCGGAAAAAAGGATTTCCTTTCCAACCACCTTTTTAAATTAAAAACTGGACTTTGGGACTATCCCCTTCCGGGGCCACAGCATGAGCCCCAAACCTGCAGCCCCCCAAATTTAAAAAAGTGCCGGAAAAAGGGTCTTTCAACCACCATTTTTAGTTGAACGGCTTTGACTATATCTGTCCTTTACCGCAAATGACCAAAAAAACCTGTCTCCCCACAGATTCAAAAGTCCGGGAAAAGGGGGCCCCTTTCCCAACCACCATTTTAGTTTCCCCCGGGAAACATTTTCTTTTCCCCATGTCCTGGGTAGCGTTTTCCCCCTCTGAAATGATGCGACCCAATTGAGCTTCATTTGGGAAATACTGGTGGTTAACGCTCCTTTCCACGGGGGTGCCCTTTTTTTTGGCATTCTTTTTCTTTTTTTTTAACTAAATGGCGGAGGAAATTGTCTCTGTACTTTTGCTCGGCCGGGGCTCCAAACCCATTTCCTCTGAATAACCTCCCAATCGGGGTCAATTTTTCCCCTTTACCCCCTTTTTTAAAAAATTCAGGGGAAATTTTTTTTTTCCAGCTATTTTGAAACATGAAATTTAAAATTTTATAGTTTAATTCTAAAAAAAAAACATTTTTAAAAATTTAGGATGGAATCCCCCCCTTTCTTTGTTTTTTTCTTTTTTAATTGAAATTAAATGGTTGCCCTAAATACAGGGTTTTGAACATTTTTAAAAAAAATCTTGCAAAAACAAGTCTTTTTGGGCAATATGTGCCATTAACGTGTCCAAACCTATTCCTGTTCGGGACAGCACCATCACCCTTGAGCCACTTTTTGACAATTGTAAAGAACAAATTTTCTGTTAGAAACAACATTTTTTTTTTTTAATGGGCCCCTGAAGTATAGCGCATTTTTAAACAAAAACCCCCAAAAAAAATTTAAAGCCTGACCCTTGACCCACTTTGGACAAATTTTGAAAACAAATTTTTGTTAGAAACAGCATTTTTTTTTTGAAAGGACCTTAAAATATTGGCTTTTCAAATTTTAAAGCAGCAAAGGGCCCAAAAAAAATTTTAAAAATGACTTTTTTTCAGCCACTGTTAAAAATTTTGAAGGGAAAAAATGCCAAAATTTGAAGCCACATTTCTGTTTTCAAAAGGACCATGAAAAATTGCTGTAATTTTCCCCAGCCCACATGACCCCCCCAAAAAAAGATAAAAAATTTAAATTCTCAGCCACTATTAAAAAAATTTTGTGGGAGAAAAAGGGCCCCTTAAAACCACATTTCTGTTCGAAAGGGCCAAGAATTTCTGCCCTTAAACTTTACAGCTACATGACCCCCCAAAAAAAAATAAATAGGGGCCTTCCCCAAACCACTATTAAAAAAATTTTTTAGGGAGAAAAATTTCCACTTAAAAACCACATTTTTGTTTTCCCAAAGGACAAAAATTAAAAGCGTATCTCCAGCAACATACCCCAAAACCAATTTACAAATGCAAAACTTCTAAAGAAAAAGTGATAAATGGAATACGGTGTTGTCATGAAACCTTTCAGTCTTTTAAAATTTTCCCACAGCAAAACCCCAAAATGGGAAATTTTTTGGGGAAAAAAGGGAAAAAAAATTGCAGTAAGAAATTAAAAAATTTTTAAAAAAAAAGTTTTTTTAAAAAACCATTTCTGTTTTTAAGAGGAATTTTGAAATAGACCGGCAACAAAACGGTTTACCTTCGGCAATTGGGGGGCCCCAAATCCCTCAGAGATCCATGCCTGATTCCCTCTTGAGGGAAATCAAAACCCATCCACAATTTTTGTTGGGAAAACCGGAAAGCGTTTTTTCCTTTTAAAGACTCCTCCACGTGCCCAAGGGCCGCTCAATATTTACGCGGCGCTGGGCAGGACAAAACCTTATGGCTGAAACCCCGCCTTCCGGGGCCCTTCGGCCATTTTGGAAAACCCAAATCTAATTTTGGGGGGCCCGAAAACACATACAAAACATCGGTTTTTGAATGCAGAAAGGCGGGACCATGAACTTTAAACGGTTCCGTGTTTTTGGGGTGTTTTGCCCTGCATTGCATGCGTTGGTGAAAAGTGGGAAACAAAAATTGCCCGAGGGACCCCATTACTTCTGCCCCCTTTGCCTCTGCGCCGCTACGGCAAATTTAGCACTCTACTGCTGTCACGTCGTGATGTTGTTCCACATATTTTTGGGGAACGGGGAAGCAGACGCAACAGATGTCTCCGTTAAAAATCAGCAAGGTCCCATTTCCTCATTTTACTCTATTTTGGGTGGGGGGAAAGGGAAAAGTGCTGAGTTTTTTTTTTGTCCCGGGGACCCCGGGGAGGGTGGCCACCCAGAAACTGTTTTTCATTTTGAGGCCTTAAAATGCGGGGACATTGGGAGGAAATGGACACCAACATCTGTGAAATGGAGCCTTGTTTTTCCCAAGTTTCTGGGTCGAGGGGCACTACAAACTGACTTTTACTTCCCCTCCGCCTCAAATTCGCCCCCAACCTCTTCCAAGGCAGGGACGCGGTAACCGTTTTCAGGAAACCCCCCCTCCCCTCCCTGCCCCCCAGACATCTTCAACACACCCCCTGACTTCCCTGAAAAGATGCACCCTAGAGCTGATTCCCACCTTTTTAACTATTTGGGACCCCAAAACCATTTCCAAAAGAAAAAAGGTTTGTGAAACTGTCGGGCCTTGTAATTTTGACGGAGAGAAAGGCTCCGGTCTGCACTTGTCCGTCTCCTCTCCGCGTGGGGGGGACCTGTTTTTCAGAGGTCCAACGATCGTTCCAGAACAAAGATCACCACAAGCTCATGCTGGACAAGGGCTTTGTCCCGCCTGACCTTTTTGGGGGCCCCTTTTAAAAACTGGAAAGGGAGGTGCAAGCTCTTTCACCTGCCTCCCTTCAGTGGCCAACACCCCGGGTCCGCACCGCTGCTTGCAGCCATGTTTCCCCTTTACTGCGTAATGGCATTGCCTGTGCCACAACCGGAGCATGTGGAGGGGGAATTCCAGGTTTTGCCACGCAACAATGAGACGGGTTTAGGGGGGCCAAGGACACTGCAATGCAGCCAGCGGGACGAAGCAGGGTGCGAACGCGGAAGTGGAAAAATAAAACTTCGGCCTTCCTCAGAGGCAGTCCAGACCCGGGAACTTTTTAGAAATTTCGGACGACAAGGTTCATGACATGTGCCCGGGGAAGGATGGCTCCAGCCTACCCATTTAAGGCGGCCAGCAATTTTGCCCCTTAAACACACACCACCTTGCCTGCACAAGGTTTTTGTCACCCAACCAGGGGCTCGGCTCGTTGCAGAAGCCGTCCACACTCCTGACTGTTGTGGGGTTCCAAACAGATTAATTTCAAAACCGGTTTTCTGGGACTGTGCCCCCAAAGGGCCTTGGGGGAAAGAACCCTGCACCATCCCCCGGTTTTTGAAAAGCGTGCCCGACCGAGAGCCCCCGCACCCCCAGAGACATCCACCCCCCTCACCCAGTGAGCTTTTACAGAATATAGCGGCCTTGGCCTTTCTTAAAGTCCATGGGGGTCGGGGTCAGATGGACTTTTCCGGCCCCAGATGCAGACAACGCGCTTGAAATTTTAGATGACAGTGGGTGGCCAAGAAATGCCTTTTGGGATTGGTATTGGGGGCAACAAGGGCCATGATGGCAGCCCCATCTGTGTCCACCAAAGGGAAAGGAAAACTTTTCCCAAAGGGCCCAAAAAGCCGGGAAAAGGCCGAAAATTCAGGTTTTTGGGTTTTTGGGATTTTTTGGGGTTAAAGTGTTTCTTCTGCCCCCAAACCGGAAAACCAGAAGGCGGGTTTTGAAGACTGCCCTGAAGGGCGAACGGCCCGGTCAAACTGGGGGAAAGGGGAGGAAGGGGGGGAGGGCCCCCTCGGGTGGTTCCCTGGGGGTACCCCCGGGTTGACGGGGGAAAGGCTGAAGCGGGGCAACCCCGACAGCCCTCAAAAGAGACATGGGCAGCTGGGGAAACCCGTTTGGGTTGGGTGGCGGAGGAGAGGACCCGAGACGGGGGTTTTTAAAACATTTGGGTTGGGGGCCCCCCCCGGCGTGCCGGGGCCTTTTTTTGGCCGAGTGTTCCCCTCCATTTCCCCCAAAAGAAACGCTGCATGGGGATTTACAAGTTTTTGGGGGTTTAAACCACCTAAGGTTCTTGCCTCATTTAAACGTTTGGGGAAAATAGGCGGCATATGACATCGCGGGGTGAATCAGAGGTTTGGGTCAAAGAAGGCCCGGGCCCTTTGAAGGCCCCCGGTACCTTTTTGATGGCGATAAGCGAGAGCGGGGTTTTGCGCTGACCGTGGCTGGCGATGCATATCAGCGGACTTCCTGGCGACCGCGCCTCTCCCTTTTTTGAGGCGTAACCCGTACTGACACTCACCCCCTTGTCCTGCCTCCTCATCTGTGATGTATGCGCTCGTCAAGCAAATTCTGCTGAAAAGAGCACGTGGGATCCGCAATGTTGTCATCAACATCAATCAACACATGTGATTGGTCGTCTTACATTCTGCATCCAGGAGCTGCCGGGCTACAGCAAGAGGGACTTGCAAAGTGCGTTGCCTGACCGCGCCGGGAATTTTTCCGATTGAACCGGCTATCCTTCTCCATCCTCTGATGGCCATCAGGGGGTAACTGGTGGCGTCCCCTCAGGAGCAGATGAAAGATCATTCCTCTTTGGCCTCTTGATCTTTTAACATGCCCTTCGATGACCCCGCCAACCGCTGATAATTTGTAATCAAAGAGGTCTTCCAGAAAATGATTTATCCACAGGGTGGTGGGGTACACGAGTTGACAATTGGTCTCATCATGTTGGACAGGATGCTGGAGAATTGCTTGAAGACGACATGTTGTGGCCGAGACTGGGAGGACGAGGAGGTAAGACTGCTGGGGATCAGGTTGCATTAACCACTGCATGACAATTTGTCGACACTGTTCTGTTACTGAGATTCACAGGGCCTCTGACCCAGCGATGACAGGTCCTGACGGTCCATGCAACTGACGGATCCGTTGCATGCGTGTTGTCGCCACACTGGGAAGAGCACTTCCTCCTCGTACCTCTATCCTCCATGTCCTACCCCCTTCTTTGCTCGCTTTTCACTCTGAGATTTCGCTCATGTTCAGAAATATAAAATATTTGAAAGGTATGGAAGAGTTTTGGAAAAGTCCACTTATTAGAAAGACTGCAAATCACAGCTATTCTCCAAATCCCTCAAATCAAAACAAAAATGTGCTGGAATCAATATAACTGCAAAGTAGATCGTATCAACGCAAAGCTGGCTGCTGCGCCAAATATGAAAAAACACGTATCTGAAATGTATTCGGATAATACAAGGTATTTTTTTGGCTACCTATCAATTCACCTGGGGTGACTATAAACTTGCCTTGTATTTCAAATTTAACAGCAAGTAAAATCTATCACCAAAGCTGGCCTTCGCCAAAGTGGGAAAAAACACGTATCTGAATGTATTCGATATATAACAAGGTATTTGTTTGCAACCTACAATTCACCAGTGGTGACTACAAAATTGCTGGATTGGCCAAATTTAAAAACTGTCCAGAAGTAGATCTTAATCAACAAAGCGTGGCCGTGCGCCAAAGTGAAAAAAACACGTATCTGAAATGTAATCGGGATAAAACAAGGTATTTTTGGCACCTATCAATATTTCACCTTTTTGGTGACTATAAATTGTTGTATTCCAAATTTTAAGTGCAAGCAGCCTCAATGAACAAAGCTGTAGTGCGCCAAAGTTCAAAAAAACACGTATCTGTTATAATACGTATAATACAAGATATTTTTGGCACCTTGTCAATTCCACCTGTGGTGTCAATAAAATTGCTGAGATTCAGATTTAAGTTGCAAGCTGCCTTCAATGAACAAAGCTGTAGTCGCCAAAGTCAAAAAACACGTATCTGTTATATGTATTCCGTGAAATACAAGATATTTTTTGTCACCTTTCAATTCACCTGTGTGAGACTATACAATTGCTGGATTCAAATTTAATTGCAAAGTGGATAAAACTATATCAACAAGGTGGAATGGGCAAAATTGAAAATGAAACACCTATCTGAAATGTATACTGATAATAAAAGTGGAGTTTTTTTGCACCTAACAAAGAGACCTGTTAGTTACTAGACATGATGTGTTACCTATAAGTTCAGGCTGCCCAATATCCAGGAAATATTTCAATAGAAAACTGTTAATAATAAAGCTATTGCAGTGCAATGTCTACACTAAGTCTTGGTGAACTTTATCCAGTATTCTTTATAGAGCTTGTCTGTGTTCGCCCGCGGGGCCACCCCCTCCGCTCCCCCCCCCTCCGCTCCCCCCCCCCGTGACTTTACAGCGGTAGATGCGCCTTTAAAATTCTCTACCTAACTACATAAAATCTTCCAATCTCTAATCTAACTAAATTGTAAGGATCACAGCTAATAGTAGAGGTTTCTCTGTGAAGAAATAGAATAATTTCGCTGAGCTGTTTGGACACAAGCAGAGCGCACGTCCTTCTGCTCTGAGACGCTGAGAGACACTGAGGCTGAACAGGAAACGCTGTTCTATGTAAAACGAGGTCATGTGATTTTTCCAGCCAATCGCAACCATATACATCCCAGTCATGACGTCGCACACACATCTCCCCCTGCTCTATTCTGTAAGCTGATTTGCTGGCCGCCAAAATGACAGGAAGCGCCGAAAAATGGCGCGATCTTAATAGATGAATCACAGATTTTAACCTAAATTATCGCATGATCTAAAAATTTCGATCAACATAAAAACTGTGCCGATTTCAACTTTGTCGATAATAATCGCTCAACGCTAATGGGCACCATACAAAAAGGCATGCCATGCTATCATGGCAAGTCTGGCAGGATCTACAATGTTACAAAGCATGCTGTGGGTGTAATTGTGAACAAGCAGATCAAGGGTAAAATCCTTGCCAAAAGAATCAACGTCCGTGTGGAGCACATTCGCCACTCCAAGAGCAGAGAGAGTTTCCTCCAGCATGTCAAGGAAAATGAGATGAAAATAAAGGAAGGCAAGAAGAAGGGCACCTGGATGGAACTAAAGCGTCAGCCAGCTGAACCAAGAGAAGCTCACTTCATCTGCACTCATGGAAAGGAACCTGAGCTCCTTGAGCCCATTCCCTATGAGTTTATGGCATAATGTCACAATATCCTTTGCAAAATATTCCATTGTTGCTTAAGCATAAGGATGTGATGGTGCTACGTAAGGCTTTTTCGAATTTTATATGGAGGGGCAAGCACTCTCGTATAGGCAGAAATTTCTTAAGCGCAACCCGGGTCTTGACTGTCTCCTAAGGAAGGTTTGAGGTCTTAGCTCACACTTCCAGCGTTTGCACCCTGCTTCAGCCCGACTGTCAGCGTTGCAGCATCATCAAATTTTATTATGAGTGTCCAAAAGGTCATTTTTGCTGGTTTTGGGGTCAGGCTACTGTGAAAGGGGTGCCAAGGGTGCCAATAGGGCAGAACTCTTGTCAGGGGCCCTAATCAAAAAGGGGCCTAGTGATATGTTAAAAATAGGAACTAGTTATGGGTGGGGGCCCCATTTGATTTAGTTGCCATGGGGCCCTAAAACCAGGGGCGTAACTACCGGGGTAGCAAGGGTAGCAGTTGCTCCGGGGCCCGTGCGGTTAGGGGGGCCCGCGTCCCGGGGCAGCTGCTACCGCGTCCGCTACCCCGGTAATGCCGCTCCTGGGCCCGCTGGCAGTGAATTTAACAGTTCACTGCGGCGGGCGGGGACCTGCGGGGCCTGGCGCATGCTGCCTCTGACCGCGCGGGCCCTCCTGCCTTAGTGTTCTGTGGCCGCGCTGCCCGGAGTTAGCAGTGCGGAGCGACACTCGCTCCGCTCTGCTACTTCCCCTGCCGGCGCTCTGTGATCACATGGGCGCACGCGGTGACGTCACATCACCGTGCCGCCCGCGCTGAGCACAGAGGCTGCAGAGAGACTGCAGCGCGGCGGCGCATCGGGGGAGCGTGGACCGAGGTAAGTAAGGGATTTCTTATTTTACCAGCCCCTAAGCCTGCCTGTATACCCCATAGGCCGGCCGTTATACCCCTAAGCCTGCCGTATACCCCCAAGCACCTGTATACCCCCTAAGCCTGCCGTATACCCCCTAATCTTGCCGTATACCCTCTAAGCCGCCTGTATACCCCCTAAGCTGCCTGTATACCCCCAAGCCTGCCGTATACCCCATAAGCCTGCCGTATACCCCCTAAGCCGCCTGTATTCCCCCTAAGCCTGCCGTTTACCCCCTAAGCCTGCCGTATACACCCTAAGCCTCCTGTATACCCCCTAAGCCTGCCGTATACCCCTAAGCCTGCCGTATACCCCTTAAGCCGCCTGTATACCCCCTAAGCCTGCCATATACCCCTAAGCCAACCTGAATACCCCCTAAGCCGCCTGTATACCCCCTAAGCCTGCCGTATACCCCCTAAGCCGCCTGTATACCCCTTAAGCCTGCCGTATACCCCCTAAGCCTGCCGTATACCCCCTAAGCCGCCTGTATACCCCCTAAGCCTGCCTTATACAACCTTAGCCTGCCGTATACGCCTTAAGCCGCCTGTATACCCCCGAAGCTGAGATTATACCCCCTAAGCCTGCCTTATACCCCCTAAGCCGCCTGTATACCCCTAAGCCGCCTGTATACACCATAAGCCTGCCGTATACCCCCTAAGCCGGCCTGTATACCCCCTAAGCCGCCTGTATACCCCCTAAGCCTGCTGTATACCCCCTAAGCCTCCCTGTATACCCCCTAAGCCGCCTGTATACCCCTTAAGCCGCCTGTATACTCCCTAAGCCTGCCGTATACCACCTAAGCCTGCTGTATACCCCCTAAGCCTGCCTGTATACCCCCTAAGCCTGCCTGTATACCCCCTAAGCCTGCCGTATACCCCCTAAGCTTTCCTGTATACCCCCTAAGCTTGCCTGTATACCACCCTAAGCTTGCCTGTATACCCCCTTAGCTTGCCTGTATACCCCCCCTAGTGGATTTGTTTGGTAGCAATATAATAGTGAGATGTAGGGTGAGGTATTTACCCCTTGTATTATCTATATTATCTAACAGCATGTCCTGGTACATGGTCATGGTCAGGGAGGTGGGCGAGGGGGGGGGGGGGGTAGGGGCCCCATCCAAAAGTTTGCTTTGGGGCCCTGGCTTCTCTAGTTACGCCCCTGCCTAAAACAGTTAATAGATTACTGATGGCAGCCTTGGCTGCCACTGCACTCCCTATAACTACAGCTCTGCCAGCTGAACCTTCATGTTCCCCGCTGGGATGTTCTTGCTGCCACCACATATATGACATGTTCTTGGGTCCTGGTGAAAAAAGTGACAGGGGGCTCCCGCCAGTTTCCATGTGCCATTTCCAGTACCAGTGTCTTTTTATGTGTCAAAGGGGCCCCGTAGCAGCTGCTACCGCTGTACCTGCTATAGCTATGCTGTGCTCATTTTTTCAGTTAGCCATTGAAAGGAATGAATTAGCCTGTGAATTTTTTTCTGTGACTCTTAGAGCCAGCTTTCCTGACAGATTATAGCTGATCACTGGGTAACGCTTTGCTGCCTTCTTATTGTTAAGAGACCCTTCTTACAAATCAGGATTGTACAAAGTGGACAATCCATTTAACTAGTTGCCTACTGTCCTCTCACCATAAATCCAAGTCCAATGAATGGGAACAACACAATAAATCCACAGTGGGCCAAAAGGTCCTTAATCAATGCAGAGTACGTCCAGAGGGTGTGTAAGCCTTCTACTCACCACCAATGTAAACCAAAATTGCAAAATGTGGATGACAACATCATAGTAAACGCAGGAACATGTTTTATTTCATAGTGAGACACACGTGGCTGCTTCTGTGGGAGGGAGCAAGGCCGGCCAGGGGGGTGGGGTCCAAGAGTAAGCACTCAGGAGGCAGGAGGTGGGACCCTGGAGCAGCAGCCAAGCCCACACCATAGCACAGTAGTGGCTGGGAGGCAGTACCCAGGAGGCGGGAACCAGGTGACAAAACTCAGGAGCTGGGACTCGGGACACAGGGGTGGATGAGCAGATTTTACCCTGCCATGGTGGGAGGAAGTGGCAGGACGATTTGGGAGCTACATTATGCCTATTCTAGTGCCTTCAGCATTAGGTTATGTCTCCATGATGTTCTTGACATAACCTAGCGTCACGTGACATAACCTAGCGCTGGAGGCGCTGACTAACTAGGGCTGAATTTTAGAGTAGGGCTTATATTTAAAGCCTACTCCAAAAATCTGTAAAAATCAAGCTATGGCTTATATATATTGTGACTTGGGCTGTCTGATTAGTCCAAGGTGTGTTAGCCTCATTTAAGGCTCGGAGTGTTAGACACACCTGGCTCTCAGCCTGGGAACAAACTGGTCAGTTAAAATGAACTTTTCTTGTTGTTTGGACTTTTGTGCCTGCTAAAGTGTGCCTGTCTACCCAGGACACGACCAACCCACTACAAGATATATATAAATATACATATTTATCTTTAACTTTATTTAAACGGCAAAAATACACAAAGGAACACCAAACAGGAACACAAAATGTCTCCAGCCAGAGGTTTCACAGTGTCTGGTTAATGTCCATAAACAAAGCAACGTGGCAGAACTTTAGCTAAGTAGGCCTAAAGTCCGTATCCCACCTTGTAGTGTCGGTCAAGTCCAGATGCAGAATAACCAGCCTGACTCAAGCCTGTGTCCCAGAGCTACTCACTGTAGCACATCGTGTAGGACAATGGCAAACACATCCACAGGTATATTCTCATCACCTGAGGTCTGTGAGCAGCAGGCTTTAAAGGCCTCAAGAGGTCCATTAAAGCCCGGAGCAGAGAAACTCCTAATCACAGGGTGAGGGACAAGTGTATGTTTTTACAATAAGGGACAAGTGTATGCTGTCATTATACTGATATAAATTACAATACCGCTACGTAGTGGTCAAATCACCAGTGGTCACCATCACAAGACAGTGAATACAGCACTGATCCAACACAGAAGCAAAATAACCCCACTTTCCTTCCCTTTTGCTTCTCCTTCCATCCAGATCGCTATGATGACTTCTCCCGGCCATAACTCGTCTCTGCAGAATGTACCACACAAACATCTTATACTTCTCACTTTTCCAACACCTCTTTACCTCTGCCCCACCTGTGTACAAACTCCCCATACATAGCACTATAAATTGTTATAATGAACCCTTGTGCCCCTAACAGTTAAAGTTCCCACAGAAAGCTATGGGGCTCCGCTTCTGTATTCAGTTTTAGTTATTTTGTTTCCTGATATAATAGGTAGGTTAACCCTTCATATAGGACATAGGTATGCTCCCAAATTAAGTAAATAGGTAGACCCCTTTTTGGGTAGTTAGACTCCAGTTAGGCAGGTAGGTAACAATATAGGTCCCCGATTAGATAGGTAAGTAGTTACATAAAGCAAGCTGATAAATAGGCCACTGTTAGGTAGGTCACAGCAATCCAGGACTCAGCATCCCACCAGTCTGGGCTTGCCAGTGCCTGGGAAATGCACAGCAGTTAAGCCGTCTAGTTTAACTCCTTAACGACTGCCCACCGACTTTTGACGTCGGCTGGTGCGACGTCTTTTGGCGTCGCTGCAGATATCGGAGATTGCAGCTCCAGGTGCCACAGCTGCACCGAGGCTGTACTACACAGCCCTGATCCCAGAGCATCTCCTGCGAGAACCGGGGAGCGGAGGAACCTCCACATCCCAGTGCTTTAAACCATCGATTGCAGCAGATCGTCACCGCAGGGCAATCAAAGGCTTTCCCTGCTCTGTCAGGTGATTGGAACACCTGGTGACCCGACAGAGCCCGGGGAATGGCTGCACAGTCAGCCCTGGGGACCTAGAGTAGCCCCAGGGCTGTCTGTGTAATAAGCCAGTGACCAGGGCAGACAGTGTGCTGTCCTGATCACTGCCTGTGTCAGACTGACACAGATTATAATGTATGAGCATATATGAATATGCTAATACGTTACTAAGTGTAAAAAAAAAAAAAAAAAAATGTAAAACAGTTATCCCTTCAGGGGAATTTTACAAAAAAAAGTAAAAAACATAAAAAGTGTAAAAAAAAATTAAATAGATATTTAATAAAAAATAATTGTGCATATATTACACACAAAAAAAACCCTACATACATTAGGTATCCATACGACCGTAATAACCTGTATAATTAATCTAACAAGTTATTAAGTGTGAAATGTGAATGGTGTAAAAAAAAAAATTAAAAAAAAAAAAACCTTAAAAAAAAATTTAAAAAAATTCTACAATTATTTATAAGTGAACTTAAACTATTCCCCCAAAAAGTACAACTTGTCCCAAATAAAATGAGGCCTCATACAACTGCGCCATTGAAAAAATAAAAAAGTTACAACTGTTGAAACGCAAGGAGGCACAAACTAAAAAAAATTTCTGGTCATTAACTACTTTTCAGGCGTTCGGATTATGGGGTTGATACATCCGAATGGAGATAGTCTGGGCCTCGACATGGGGAGTTGGGCACAATGGTTTTTGTGCCACATGTTACCAACTTCTGGGGCCTGCAGATACAGAGGCCGACGGCTGAGCAGGAGGTGGCAGGTAAGGGTACGTAAGCAGGTAAGGCCCCAGGGGAGGGTACGTACACAGGTAAGGCCCCTTGAGAGGATACCTAAGCAAGTAAGGGCCCAGTGGGGGGAGGTAGGTGGTTAACTGGTAAGACCTGGCGGGTGGTCGGGGGCTAACTGATAAGGCCTGGGGGTTGTAGAGGGCTAGCTGATAAGGCCTGTGTGTGGCAGGGGGATAGCTGATAAGGCCTAGGGGTAGTAGGGGGATAACTGATAAGGCCTTGGGGTGGTAGAGGGCTAGCTGAGAAGGGCTGGGGGTGGTAGGGGGCTAGCTGATAAAGCCTGGGGGTTGTAGGGCGATGGCGTATAAGGCCTGGGGGGGAGGGGGATAGCTGGGAAGGCCTGGGCGGGTAGGTGGCTAGCTTATAAGACCTGGTAGATAGGGGATAGCCGATAAGGCCTGGGGGCTAGGGGGCAAGCTGATAAGGCCTGGGGGTGGTAGAGGGCTAGCGGATAAGACCTGGGCGGGTCGGGGGCTAGCTGACACGGCCTGGGGGGGGTAGTGGGATAACTGATAAGGCCTGGGGGTGGTAGAGGGATGATAAGGCCTGGGGTGGTAGGGGGCTAGCTGATAAGGCCTGGGGGTGGTAGAGGGCTAGCTGATAAGACCTGGTGGGTAGGGGATAGCTGCTAAGGCCTTGGGATGGTAGGGGATAGCTGATAAGGCCTGGGGGGTAGGGGGATAGCTGATAAGGCCTGGGGGGTAGGGGGATAGCTGATAAGGTCTGGGGGTAGGAGGACAGCTGATAAGCCCTGGGGTGGTAGAGGGATAGCTGATAAGGCCTGGGGGGTAGGGGGATAACAGATAAGGCCTGGGGGTGGTAGGGGATGGTTAAGGCCTGGGGGGTAGAGGCTAGGGGAGGCCTAGGGGTAGTAGGGATAACTGATAAGGCCTTTGGGTGGTAGGGGTAACTGATAAGGCCTGGGTGGGTAGGGGATAACTGATAAGGCCTGCGGTGGGGATATGTAGGCTATGGTAGGATGATAGCTGATAAGGCCTGGGTGTGTGGTAGGGGGATAACAGATAAGGCCTGGGGAGGTGGTAGGGGGATTGCTGTTAAGGCCTGGGGGGGGGGGGTAGAGGGCTAGCTGGGAAGGCCCCAGTAGTTAGGGAGAGGCCACTTACCAGTCCTCCACAGGAGCAGGCATCTTCTTGCATAGGCATGAAGCTCCGCTGCTCAGCGTCCTGCCAGGCCTGCAGTGGGTGGAGCCGGAGCACTGAGCAGGCGGAGTCAGGCAGTCTGTGCTCTTCTCCTGTGCACTGAGCTGCCGGCCCCTCCCCCTGAGCGTACTGGGTGAGCTGCCCGTGCCTCCTCCTGTCTCAGTGAGTGAAGCAGCCGCTGCGGAGCTGCGCGGCCACCAAAACAGGTCTTTCTCCTTGATGTCTGTGCTGCCACATCAGGAATCATGACAGTCCTGACTCTGTACGGACACTGAGGCGTGGAGCGGCCCATTGCGGCAGCCGTGGCCCTTCGCAGTGTCTGCAGCTTCACTTAATCTCTGCTACGCCTGCTGCCAGCCCTGGGTTCAGCACTTTAGAAGCCCATCCCAGCGGCTGCGGCCTTCACAGCGGCGCTGCTAACTTATGAGAGACGGTAGAAGCAGCGCCAGCTGATTATATGTAAAAAAAAATTCAAGTGAAGTATTGCAGGCGGGCCAGGAGTCACAAGTGCTCAGTCCGGGCCTGCTAGTCAGTAACCTATTGTCACTGACTAAAACTCTCTCTTCCCCCCACCAAGCTCCTGGACCCTGGTGGCACATACACTGCAGTTCTCCTGCTGCAATTCAGCTGGATAGAAAAGAAGAGACGTACCGCCACCTTGACTTCCCTGGAAATTCCATACGGAATATAGCAGTCTGGCACGTATCTGCCTTCCACAATCTTACCTGCTGGTTGCCTACAATATATATAAAGACTGAATATACTCACACAAACAAAATGTTTTGTTCCTTTAAAGGTTCAATAGAAATAAGATACATTTCGGTACTTCCTTTCAAACATTTATTTAGGTAGATGGTAATAAATTTCTCCTGTCTTCCTAATCAAGATTTATGTAAATTATCTAGAATTAGTATTGTAAAAATACAGACAATCAAGAACCAACGCTCTTGGCTTAACCATATAAAATAAGGAGTTAGCTTAGTGGTAGGAAGCAACCCCTATGAATCTGTCACTCACCATAATTGGTAATTTCCTTACCTTCATCCCTGTGATAAATGATCATTACTTATGCTACAAGAATAAAATACAATACAGATGATATATAAAGTGTTGAAAAAGTTAGAGAATTGAGTAATGATTTACCTGCTTCATGATTATGACTGTCAAACAAAGAGAAAGTTCAACCCTAAATAACAAATGAACATGGATTAGAACCTCGATCTGCAGCTTAATTTGTTATGATAATATACTTGTGATTTGTGTGTTCTGCTCATAATGTAACCATGATATAATTCCTGACACAATTAGCTGTGACCCTGTCTCCCATCCACCACTAAGCCCCCAAAAATTCCAGCCTCACTGTGGTTTGGATCTGTCTGTGGTGGTTTAAAGTATGGTTTACTCCCAAGGTTGCTGGCTGGGAATGAATGCAGTAATTATACTTCTTCAGTCACCCAAGGAAAATATATATTTATTCTGCATTAAAGCAAGACATGCTGATAAAACAGTATATGTCAAAGAATATTCAAGCCAGAAACAAACTGATTTATACCTGTTGCCATGCTGGGATTTAAAAGAGCTTTTGTTAACATTCAGAGAATTCCACACTTGATCCGGCCTATATTATTGATAAAAATATTACTGGATCCTCCTTCCAATGTTCTGAACAAATCCGGTTGACTGATTCATAGACATAATAAGAGAGCATCATTCAAAACATAAAAAATAAAGCAAATACAGATGTGAAGTCTGGATGCCAATCAACCAAGTAATGAACCTGTGTCCAAAATGCCGAGATTAAAGGGAACCTGTCACATAGTTTTTGCCCCCCTGGCTGAAGACAGAACAAGCCAGTGTCAGACATGCTGCTTCCAGCGCTGTTTCCCTTATTCTGTAAGGCTATGTTCACACGGCTTATTTCGGGGCGTATTTACGGACGTATTTACGTCCGCAAATACGTCCCGAAATACGTTTTAAATACGTGTCACAAAGTGTGGCACGTATTTTGCGTCGTAAATACAATCCCCATTCTTTACTATGGGGATTTACGTTGCGAAATACGCCTCAATTAGTGACAGTGGACTTAATTTTACGATCGTATTTTCGGACGTATTTACGCCCGCAAATACGTCGCGAAAATACGCCTCGTGTGAATGAAGAGGCGTATTTTACATTCAATTACATTACAATCAATGCTTTTCTAATTGTTCATTATTTGAAACGTATTTTGGAACGTATTTGTGGACGTACGCCGTGTGAACATATCCTAAGATGCTGTAGTTTTCCTGTATTTAATGTTAAAATCGTCAGTTTTCAGCCAGAAGAGTCATTCGAAGAGTCCTTCAGAGTGTCAGTTTTTTTCAAACTCGGCCAATCGGAGACTAGCCCTGCCCACCTCAACTGACAAACCTATTACTTTGAATAGGTAGAGAGATGAGAATAACTGTCAGTGGGCAGAGCTAGCCTTTGGTGGGTGGAGCTAAAACCTACTCATGAATAAGATTTAAGGGGTAAATGCTCTAAAACTACAGCATCTTACAGAATAAGGGAAACAGCGCTGGAAACATCATGTCTGACACTAGCTTGTGCTGCCCTAAGCAAGGGGGGCATAACCTATGTGACAGGTTCCCTTTAACCCCTTAACGACCTTGGGCGTATCCATACGTCCAGGTCGTTTGGGGGTTAACGCACCTGGACGTATGGATACGTCCTGAGGATCGCGCGAACTCTAAAGCAGAGTTCGCGCGATCGGCGCGGGGTGTCAGCTGTATATTACAGCTGACATCCCGCAGCGTCGGCCCAGACCCCGGATCGCTCCGGGAGGGGACCGGTTAACCCCTTAATTATCGCGACGATCGGGTCGCAATAACTCAGGGAGACACAGGAGGAGATCGCTCCTCCTGCGTCTCTGTCGGCTGCAGCAGCGCACGGATCGGGCGATCCGTGCAGCTTCTGCCCTCTGAGAGACAGCACGGGAAGGCAGATAATGCCTTCCGGGTTGTCGGTGCACGTCACGACCTCCCGGTACCGTGCCCTGTGGGTATCCCCGGCAATCCCGTGACTGACAGTTGTCAAAAGGAACCAGTCATAGCTAACAAGGCTATGCACCTTATTTCCTATTTGAGCGAGCGTGAGCGAGCGTGCTGCGATGAAGCGTGCCGAGCGTCAGCGATCCCCTATTGGTATACGCGAAGTAAAATAAAAATGTGAAAAAGTGAAAAAAAAATAAAAAAAAGGGAAAGAGAAAACCAAGAGAGCGCGCACACTCTCTCAAACGAAAAATAAAATAAAAATACTACAAATACCGCCCTTTTTCCTTCCCCCTTTACAAACGCCATCGCCCCCAAAAAAGATCAAAAAAGATAAAGTACCCATATTTTGGTATCGCCGCGTGCGTAAACAGCCTGCCCTATATATCTGTCAATGTTTAATTAACCCGTACGGTGAAACCCATCGGCGGTAAAAAAAAAAAAAAAAAAAACAACACAGAATAAAGATTATTGTTCATCCCGCAGCACATAAAATGGAATAAAAAAGCGACAAAAACTCCTAGAAACGCCAAAGTTATAACCATTAAATGTCAGTTTCATCCCCAAAAAAAAATCCTTATACAGCTCTGTATACGGAAAAATAGAAATGTTATACTCATCCAGAAATAGCGAGATGCATAAATATTGTTTTAACACACTAAAAACCACTTTTCTTTTTTTTAAAGTGCTTCAACATCAAAAAAACTATATAAATAGGGGTATCGCCATTAATTGTAGCGACCCAAAGAGTAAAGCAAAGCCCCAACTTATCACGGATACTGCACGGTGAGCCCCTGTTAAAAATAAAAATAAAAAACACTACTAGATTACAGTATTTTTCTTCTTTTCTATCACCCTCGGCGCGAATCCAAAAAATGGATTTAAAAGCAATCAAAAAGCCCTTGTCCCCCAAAAAAGATACTAATAAAAACTTCAACACCTCTCACACAAAACAAGTACCTACACAGCTCCAAGCAACAGGAAACATTTAAAAGTTATGGCTCTCAACCTATGGTGAGGCAAAAACGTATTTTCCTGTTTTGAATAAAAGTGTTTTTATTGTATAAAAGCAGTAAAACCTAAAAAATATACAAATTGGGTATCGGTGTAATCGTATTGACTGCCTGAGTAAGCTTACCTTGTCATATATAGACCGTACAGTGACCGCTATAAAAAATAAAAATAAAAAAACACTACCAAGATTTGCTGTATTTTGTTCAAAACATCTCACAAAAACCTAATAAAAGTGAACATAGCATCATAGCACCACAAAATGGTACCAATAAATACTTTCAAACTCATCCCTCAAAAACAAGCCCATACACAGCTCTGGCACACAGCAAAATAAAAAAGTTTATGGCTGTCAGAATAGGAACAACATAAAACGCAATTTTTTTATAGAACGTATTCTACTCGTATCTCTCTCTCATCTCTATAAAACAGAAAAAACGTTATAAAATCTATATCATAGTAATTGTAACCGACCCCCATAGTAAAAGTTATCACATCATTTTACACTGCACGGCGAATGCTCGGTAGCGCGCGATATAGCGCGCGCTCAAAAATCAATGACTGAACTGCGTTTTGTTTCCGCCATATTCATTCCCAATGCTAAAAAAAAAACTATTGAAACCTGTGTGCCTAAAATGCAGAATACAACCCTTAGATGAGATCCCTGATGGGTGTTGAAATCCAAAATGGGCCGACTTCTGGAATGTTTTCCGCCTGTTCTGCTACATTGGGGGGCTTTGCAAATGGCGACAATGGCCCCACCAAAATCTGCGTTCCAAAAGCCAAATAGCCCTCCCTCCCTTGTACCCCTGCCATGCTCGCCCACACCCAGCAAGTTTACAACCCTACATGTAGGGTATTGCCAAACTTGGAAGAAATTGCTTAACAAAGTTTTACGGTTCTTTTATCCTGGATTCCTTGTATATGTTAAACATTATAAGCTAAATTGCAGATTATTGGAAAAAATTTTTTTTTTTAACATTTCACAGCCTTTTTGTTTTTATGCTAAAAAAAATATGTGGAATTCACCTGTTGGGGGTCTATATAACTCAATGCACCGCGAGTGTGCGTGCAATCGCGAAGCCTGTGAGTATGTAGATTCCAATATGCGGTCCTATTTAGGGTTTTTATTAAGTTTTTAGACTTAGGGTGTCCCCAAAAAACCTGAAATGGCGCCTAAATAAAAATCGTAATGAAAATGAGACCCCAGAGTCCAGTAGGTGCTCCTCCTCCAATTCTGGGCTTATGGTGAGCCACAATAAATGAAAGGCACTAGGGCCACATATGGGAAAATCCTAAAAACGGCAGAAACTTGGGGGAATTGCTATTAATAAGTTTGCATTTACCTGGTCACATTTTACCGTATTCCAGTGAATAATGGATAAATTTGAAAATCTGCAAAAAAAGTGAAATTTTCGAAATTTCACTCACTTTGCTTTAATTTCTGTGAAATATCTAAAGGGTTATCAAACTTCCTAAATAGTGTGTTGTAAATATGTTAAGGGGTCTAGTTTCCTTAGATGCATTATTTATGGGGGGTATCTTAACATGCCAGGCCTCTCAAAGCCAAGTCTGGAACTGTAGTGGTCCCATA
Organism: Phyllomedusa bahiana; assembly: GCA_025379985.1. Lineage (NCBI taxonomy): Eukaryota > Metazoa > Chordata > Amphibia > Anura > Hylidae > Phyllomedusa > Phyllomedusa bahiana. The sequence goes on along the minus strand of JAODAL010009709.1, from coordinate 58,724 downwards.
AAAAATGTATATTGCAAATTTTCTGAATTGTGAGAAATTACTACTAAATTCTAAGCCCCCACTAATGTCCGTAAAAAAAAAAAGAGGACATTTAAAAAATGATGCCAACCTATATGGACATAATTTGTAGATGCTAGTTATAAACATTTTGTGGTGATTAATTCATCTGTCTGCACGCAGAAATTTTAGCAATTTTCAAATCGCTAATTTTTTCCAAATTTTTCATGAAATTTTGATATTTTTCCAAACAAAACAAGAATGTATGGAAAAATTTTCTTACTAACTTAAAGCACAAAGGTGTCCACGAGAAAACAATCCTCTGAAATCACATGGATAGGTAAAAGTGTCAAAAAGTTTATTTCTCACATAAATGGACATCATATGTCAGATTTCAAAATTAGGGCTGGTCAGGAAGCCAAAACAGGCTGTCCTTAAGGGGTTAAAAGCTAACAAGTAATTATCAGACACAGAAGCAGAAAGAAAGGTGATAGATAGCATATCTGTAGTCAAACCACCAAAACAACTCCAACAAAATTAATTGACCCTCATTTACTATCGCTGTCTAGAAATTAGACAGCGTAAACTTAGTCTTAAAAATACACGAGATTTATCAGAGTGGCTCATGCTGATTGATACATTTGGTGCAACTTTAGACTTTTAGTTATTATACTTTTATGCTAGAATTTTGTTGCCGTTTTGGTGGAGTTCCTTGACCCACGACGCCACCCCATTTCCAGCAAAGCCACACCCACCTTCTATGAGGCTAAACCAGCATGTCAGAGAATTTGCAAAAAGTGTGCAATACCCATAATAAATGTGACCACAACACAATTTCGACATGCTGCGGCAAAAATTTGTCACTGTTCGGCGCATTTTGACATAATAGTAAATGATGACCATTGTTTTACTTGTTTAGCCCCTTAAAGGGGGTTTCTTACCACAATTATTAGCTTTTAGCATGTAAATAAAAATGATTACCAAATACATTGCTCTTTTGATTTTGCTTCAGTCAGGAGAAAAATATTTTATTTCTTCTTAGAGTACACATTTCTCTTGATTATTGACCGCCTCTCCCTCCTCTATCTCTTATCTCAATCTCTTATGCTCAAAGTTGCCATCAGTCAGTTCGATCATGGTGAGTCACTCCCTGCAAAGTTTTAGCCCTAGCAGCAGAGTTTGTTTACTTAACTAAGTTACAAGTTTTTAGCCTTTAACACAGGGATAGTCTTTCCACCTAGAAATATGACTAGGGGTCATCTGCAGTAGGGCAGTCCATCTTATCACTTATGAATCTATCAACTTGTTCTCAAAAACCTCTATCTAGGACAGGACGAGGAATAAATGGAAAAAGGTTCCAGGGAGTTGTAGCATTTGGGGTATAAATCAGCTGAACTGAGTTGGAATTTCCACCAAAATACCATTGTACAATAGGCGCAATTCAAAACATGTAATTAGGGAGCACGCTCCCAACATTACACGGAGATTAAGGCAAAAGTTTCTATCCAGCATCCGATTTCATAATTTCAAAGTCTCTCTTCTATGTAAACAAAATATTTGTGTCTGTCCAGGTTGGATATAATTTGACTAGCAGCGACCTAAGGGTTAATGGATTTTCAGCTGAGCCTTGTAATGACTTGATTTTGATTGATTGATCTTTCACCTGGAGGTAATTTCTCAAGGAGCTTGCTTTTAACTGTGTGTTACTACAATTAAGAGTTTCAGTAGCTCGAAACATCTCAGGGGACTTCTGAGACTGTCTAGTGCAGTTCTCTCTTTTTAATGCATATCAATTAAAACGTGATTTTATCTTTGAAATTTTGAAGTCAAATGCTAGATAGAAACTTTTTTCTTCATTTCTGGATTAATCCATTGCCTCCATTGGTGCAGGAGACTGTCCAGGCACCAACCCTATTTGGCCATGAAACAGTGATTTCTCGCACCAGGGGCGGTAAGAGAATTTTTCCTTTTTATATTTTCCTATGACAGGGAGATTAGCTTGGAGGTTCCAAAGTGGGTGACCACTGAGCATCTGTTCAAGAAACAAAATCTTCCTCCCATATTCTTCTTTTAAGGAATGAAGTGTCAAATTTCTATCACAAAAACTAAGTTCAAAAGCATGGGGTGGTCATTAGTTAGGGAAAATAGAAATAGTGCAATGAGAAGAAAATCACGCAGGATTGTGTTGGAATAATCCAAATACTAAAAACATTGACTGCTAGGGAGAGGATATGCTTCTTGAAAAGATTGCAGGACATCTCCTTGATGATAGATACATAAAAAGTGTTTCCAAAAGTGGCACCTTCAAAGGAAAGAATTGATATGTAAAATGCCCCTCAAGGTCCTTTTCTGACCTAACGAGGGCACAACATATAAAAGTAAATGCAATATACAAAAAAAAAACAATGACAGCTCAGACTGCAACTGTTAACCCAACCCTCAATGACCCTATATAACAGCTATATAAAACCTTCTATTATGAAAAAAATGTATAAACATTTGTAAAGGTTAAAGAAAAGACTTTTTATATTTGACCTCTTTCCCAGATATTATTTGAAAAAAAATCTATTGCAAAAATTACATAAAAATAAAAGCTTATAAGGGCATGTCCCCACGGCATGGGTTTTCAGCCAGTTTTTCAGACGGTTTGCGGTTTTGCAGACCGTCTGAAAAACCAGCCGAAAATTAGTACAATGGGGCGCTATGGAAAAGCCATGCAGCAGTCCTCACTGCATGGGTTTTCTGTCCGGCGGTTTTTCCGCCCGCGGCCCGGCCGCAAAAAAAAAATGTGCTTGCACAATCTTACGTCCGGTTGCCGGACGGAATCTGTGCTTCTCAATGTGAAGGGAGAGTGCTTTTTCACCGTATGTCCTGTGCCGTGAGAATGCGCCCTAAATCACAGAAAATGCAACAATATTGTGGCATAAACAAACGCAAAATAGCTTAATACTGTTCATACCTGTACATGCTAAAGAAAAATGTAAATGTGTCTGGGCAGGAAGGGGGTAAAGGACCCAGTCAATAACCGGTTAAAGGGGTTTTCTCACCACAATGATTAGCTTTAAACTTTTAGGGAAAAGTAATTGAAGACTATTATCAAATATAGTGCTGTTTACATTTTGCTTTGGACAGAAGTTAAAGAAGATTGTATCTTCTCTAAGACTAAACATGTTTCTCTTGATTACCGACCACCTCTCCCTACCTCTCCTTGGTCTCTCTTCTCTGTCTATTATCTGATTGCTCCACAAGCTGCATTTGACCATTGTGAGTCACTCCCTGCAGAGTTTTCTCTCTAGCAGTGTAGTTTGTTTACTTTAGTAAATTAAAAGCTTTCACCCTTTAGAGGTCTGTATCCTTGTACACTGCAGTTTATAGACCTCCTGTACTCATGTCACTGTAGCAGGATCCGCTGATATGTCAATCACTGCTATAAAACCACCCACAGCCTAACCAGGAAGTGTCAGTCTAAAGCCTGGCTGTGGCTCTGTGAAACTGTATAGTGAGAACACCGTAGAATATACGCGTTGGATAAAGATCAAAGTCAATAATAACCTTTTAATAGAGTATTGTATAGCATTTACAAACAGAAAAGTCTTTCTGATATTCTAATATTCCCATGTGATATGACAACATTCATTCCCTGTTGGGGAGAAAAGATTGAATATTTGTCTAACTGTATTTGAGAAACCAGTTGAGTTATTCAGAACTGAGACATTAGTCGTTTCCTTGATGCCTTATTAATACAATGTCTTAATACGTGAAACAAAGTTGATATATCCTATGTAATAAGTACTTCTTGCAGGTACAAGGTGATAAATGATTTTTTTCAGGGAAACGTTTAAGTAGAAGTTTTGTGTTGCAATAGATTTATGTCATTTTTCCAGATAGACAAAGTGAAGCTTGAGTAAACTTGCTATCCTTAATTTAAAATGTACATATCAGATCTGAGATGATTTTATTCTGGGCTTCAGTCCAGACCACAAGATCTAGCACCACTTCACATAGACAAATGCTGTAGGTCTCCTCTGTCCAAAGTTCAGACATGTCAGAACATCAGAAAGATTGGTGTACTTTTACGGAGCAGTTTCAACAGCAAATTATACAAATGCCTCCTCCTTACATAAAGTTAACCCCACAGTTAAACATCCTGTACCCAGCATACCGACACAATGAATAGGAGTCTTACACATAACGCTGTATCTGTGTGAACTATAGGTGGTTTAAGCTTTATGGTATTATAAACAGCCTCTCCGGCGCCTGTCAACCACCACACCAAGTTAATAGGCACGTACTTGGAAATTATAGACATATCCCAGCTAATTGTAACATATCATACACTTTAACAGAATATAGGGAGAATCACTTTGCAGACTATAGGATAAGAAAATAAATTTCAGATGTTTATGGCACCCAAGACAGCCCACCAGATGTTCCTGATATATCTGCACATATATAATTTCATACTGCTCTATATATTTAACAAAACTTTTTTATTGCAGAATCTATGGCACACATACTTGGCGAGTAATTATCCATGAGCCTGAAATTACTATTAACCATTCCACAACCACAATAACTCTAAATAGGTACAAAGGGCGACATGTCCAAAAATTGGAGTCACCGCTGAAGTTTTTAGGCGCATTTAATTAGCGCCTGAAAGTACGATCCTTTCAAAAATCTGGCATCTGGTATACCTTGCATAGTAAACTTAATGCGTCTAAAAAGGCACATAGAGTATCATTACTAGTCTATATGATGCACCTCAATAGGCGTTATGGAGGCACACAGCGTATCATTGCTACTGTATGTAATGCGCCTTTTTAGGCACATTACAATGTGTCATGCCTGGCATATAATGCGCCAAGTTTTGGAATATTACATTTTATTTACATTGAGAAAATGGCGTCAAGAGTATTTTTGGCCAAAAAACAGAGGCTTATGTATTGGCACATGTCGTCCAAAGTCGATTTCAGAATTTAAATTTCACCTTCTTTTTGGGGAACATACTGAGAAAAAAAAAATCTGAATCTAAAAAATCCATTCCATGCATTTTAGGCTAAATTCATGTGTTTCTAGTCTCCATTTAAACTACATGCCCGGATGTACACAATACAGGAGTATTCCCATGTCGCTGATTAGCTTTAAAAATGTAGGCAAATGTAAATTAACATTCTTGCCAAATTCATTCCTGTTTTGATTTTGCTTCTTCTCAAAGTTAGACCAGTTCTTACCTTCTGCTTCTTTACAGCAGATTTCCTAAGCTGCCGACCACCTTTCTGTGCTCTAGCAGTGGCTGGGATGTTGATGTCACTCGTCTGTGTTTTATCAGCAGCATGGGAGCTTGTTTATCTTCCTTACTGAGAAACTTTAACCATTTAGAGCTCTGCAGCCTTGTACTCTGCTGTTAAAACCCCTCCAACACCAATGTTCTTTTAACAGGCTCAGCTAGGAGTAGCAGAGCTGAAGTGTTAGCCAATGCTGTAGAACCACCCACAGCCTCAACAGGAAGTGGGAGCCTGAAGTTAGCTGTGCAGAGCAGCCTCTGTGAAAAAGCCATGTGAGAGAACCCCTTTAAACATATGCCTCTAATGATTGTTAAACATGGCCATCCACCACACATAGCGCCCTTATGTTTAAGATATATATATATATATATATATATATATATATATATATATATTATATATAGATAAATATATATAATATTATATATTATATATATCTTTGTATATATATATTGTAAGCTTGCACTCACGTTTGGCCGGCATCTTGGACCAGCGCAGGGGGTCATTGCTCACAGGATCGCCGTCTGTCGTAGATCGATATTGGCACATCCAATATAAGGCACTCCGACTGCAGGCTGTTAGTTTCACTGGCCTCAACCAGTTTTATTGAGGCAAGTGGGTTACAGAAAAACAGACATAAATAAAAAACCCCGGCCGTCTGGCCACTCACAAAACATATACAAAGATCCCTCTCTCACTAAAGAGCAGGACCTAACGTCCTGTCTTACCAAACTCTCTCCCAGTCTCCCGCTGGGTCCCGGCTTTTTTTAAAGCCCTTTGGGGGCCAGAGCCTCCACACACTAGCTCTCCTGTTGCTCCCATTTGCCTGGTAGCCAACCACGCCCCCCCGTACCCTGAAGTGGGAGGCTTTTAATAGGTCTCCAAGAGTTTTAAACAATATCGGGGGCTGGAACCCAGGGAACATTGGAATGCGGGGACAGCCACCCACCCAACACTATCTGTCCCAAAAGAGCCACCACAATACATAGCTGCCTTGCAGTATTCTACCGCTCTGTACTTTGTCAGAAATATAATCACTAAACAATATAGGTGGCTCTTCCCCACCAAGCCCAGGTCCCTCGGTGGCGCATCTGCAGAAGGCTTTAATTGTAACCCTTTAGGCAGGATCATGGACTACCAGTGGTTGCACTGCCCAATAAAAAATTATATTAATATAATATAAAAATATATATAATATATATATATAAATATAATACACATGTATAAAATATTATTTGTATATAAATTATATATTAAAATTTTTTTGTGTGTATATATATATATAATATAATATAAATAAAATATATATAAATATATATTTTTATATATATATATAATATATAACAAACATGAAGACAGGCAGCACTCTATATAAAAAAGAAACTGGGGGTGCCAGGAAAATGGACAGAAGTTACCATCCTAGTAATTATCCAAGGAAGACCGCAGCACTCCTCTTCTCAAAAACATGCAAAAAAATTTTATTCCAACATGTCCAATAGCGACATTCGGCTACAAGAGCCTTTCTCAAGCAAATACAAGGTGAAAGTGCCCCCCGGGAAAATTTTTAAGGGTTCATTTTTGAATATGCAAATCTCTTTTAAAGTTATTAAAAAAATAAAATACAAAAGGATAATCCCCAAATTAAAAATTATAAAAACCCAAGTGAAAAAAGGACAGGCAACAAAAAACTAAAAAAAAAAAATTTTGAAAAAATAAAAAAATTAAAACAATAAGTGAAATAATTATTAAAAAATCTAAAAATGTGGTTTGGCTCAAAATTTAATTTTACCAAATAATGGAAAATTTTTATAATCAAATTTTACATACATCTATATGGGAATGTTCCCCTTATAAAAAAGGCTTCGTTTACCGTTAACTGCGGGGAATGGGTTTGGGGTTCCCCCACATAGGTTGGGAGGCCTTTTATTAAGAAATGATGCCCGCTACTTAAAAGAAAGCGATGCGCGAGTGTCTCCCTTGATTCAGAGTGTCCTCTCCATAGCTACTGGTGTGGGAACTTCCGGACATGCGCAGTACGGTTCACGGAACGCCGAGTTAAAGAACATTCCATGTGAGCATTATGTCATTTTGATTTTATACATATTCATATCATTTGGTGATAGGAGGAGTTTGGATCCGCCCCCATACCACTATGAATATGTTGTAATGCATATTATGCACTATAGGATGTTTTAATTATTATTGTATTTGTTCAAAATGTTTCATTAGTGTGTTGCACTGTACACTTTTTTCACTTGTGGATTTTTATCAATGTAATTAACTTGGATAATCACTTTTTGTATTATTATTATATTTATACACTTTAAATTAGAGATTTGCATATTCATCATGACACCCCTTTATATACCTGGCACTTTTACCTGTATTGCTTGAGAAAGGCTCTTGTTTGTAGCCAAAACGTTTGCTATTGGACATGTTGGAATAAAGTTTTTTGCATCTTTTGAAAGAGGAGTGCTGCGGTCTTCCTTGGATTTTATTTAAATATATTTATTAATATATATATATATATATTATAAAATATAAAAATTTATTGATATTATATATTATATAATTAATATATATATAGTATAGTATATATTATATAATATATAAGTATAGTATATATTTTATATATAAATAATGGTTTAACCGCATGCAACATCATATTCTGCATTTTTCATGGTATATAGATGGATATCCAGATTGAGGCGAAAAAGACGCCTTTGGAATTCATATAGACTGTTTAACCTTTTGGATATGTTTAGTGTGTACCTTGGGAGCTATATCCATGTACACCCTTAAAGGGGGTTGTCTCACTAAATTGATTCATCTCACCTCAGTCCTGTTTTCTTGGTTTCATTTTGAATTCAGGGGCGTGTTTACTGGCTTCCACTAGGCTGCAGTAGAATCCAGGTCTGTAGTTATAGCAATCAGTGCTGACAGCCTATCATGAGAGATCAAACAGGTCTATAGCTATAGCGACCCGAGGAGCTGATGCAGCCCATACAAGAGGGGATATCTAGAAATAGGTAGGACACTGTTAATGGACACATATTGCAAAGTGACTTGTTTTTGCAAGATCTTTAACATAAAAAGCACTTGTAGTGAGACAATCCCTTTAAAATACATAACAAATATAATGTGAACCTATCCTGGATGAGGTTGTTCCTGCAGCATGCACATTGATTTCTGTAAGCCCTATTTATATAAATCTGCCATGTTTTACTGTCGCCAATTCTTTTGTTTTACTTATTAAATCAAGACTCTGATCCATATTTCTATCTTCTTAGCCATTTTTATTTTCTGTAGATTTCTCAATTCAGTCATCTATATAGGATTGTGGGGGCAGCATTCTTACCTGCACTGCTTTAACAGCAATCAGAAAGATACTTTACAGCAGCTTCATGCACATAGGAGCCTTAAGACTTACTCATTCCCATTCTATAGGAGAGTTTTTTAGTCATGGTCTGTGACCTGGGAAGAAGTCAGTGTGCATGGAGGGGGAGAGGGTGAACTGTGACATCTCCTATTGTGACTGGTGGATCAAGTGTTATCTAAACACATTGGTGTTTTGTTTTCAGTTTCATCCTACCTGTGGTGACAATGAGCAGACAACTGAGAATCTTTCTCTAAAGAACAGGAAGTGTCAGACGAATATTAGACCTAGTGGCCAAAGTAAAAACTGCAGGACTTTTTAATTTCTAAAATATATTGAAAGTGATATGGAAAATTTAAAAAAAATAACCAAAAATTCATAAAAAATGTGTTTAACATAAAAACGTGAGTTAAACAATAAGTAATTGTTTGATGACGCATTCCCTTTAAGATGATACCGAGTTCTAAAAGCAGAAGCAATTGTTTCTAAACAGAGTTGTTGCTATGGATTTCCAGTTTCAGGATGGTTATCCATAGCAACTCATGGTGAAATAAGCTTGTTCAGTAGAACTTTTGGAGGTCCAGCATTAATATAATTATACATAATAGGGATGCTCCTTTTTCTAGTTACACAATCCCAGGCATAAAAGATGGCAGCAGTATGGGAATCCAACTTTTTGCTTTGTAGCAACATCCAATTCACAGATCTGTCATAAAGCATTGTGGCTAAAGGGGTATTCTCACCACAATGGTTACCTTCAAACATGTAGGCAAAGGTAAATAAAGACTTTTACCAAATACAATGTTGTTGTGTGTTGCTTTCCTTCAGAGCTACAGCAGTTCTTAAATCCTTCTTTTGTACACATGCTTCCATAGGTTACCAATCACCTCTCTCTACTCTAACTGGCTCTAGCAGCAGTGATCATGATGATGAAGATACCGCCTGCTGTTTCTTATCAGCAGCACAGGAGCTTGTGTATGTTTCGTACTAATAAGCTTTAACTCTTTAAAGCTCTGTAACCTTGTGCACCGTTGTTGAGAACCCTCCATCACTAATGTCCCTCTAACAGACTCAGCTAGGAATAGTAAAGCTGATATGCCAGACACTGCTGCTAAATTACCCACAGCCTGGCCAATAAGTGGAAGTTGGCTGTGGCTCTTTAAAACAGCATGTTGATAACACTCCTTTGTGAACTGTACTCGTGCTGCTGTGGTGAAAATGTATTGTGGACGAATTGCAGAGCGCCACATGCCACTGATGTGAGTGAGGGTGGAACGACATGCTACAGGGGAGCAGCACACCACCAAAATTACCCAAGGGACCCCAAGACATGTGTCTAAAATAACAGCTCAGCAAATCCCACGACATATGTGGCTCCTGAAGTTGAAGGAGGGTCACTGCTAACAAAGTTGCATTGGTAGAAAAAGCTGCAAACTTCATGTCAGTATCGAAATTGGAACTCCACTAATGGACAAAGAGTTGCATTCTCTGACAAGTCACATTTTCTGTTTCATTGCATAGTTTGACGTTGATATGCCAGGTGGCAATTTTAGAGAACAAATACCCTGAAACCATTGCAGGAAGAACACAAGCTAGTGATGGCAGCGTTTTGGTCTGAGGAATGTTTTTGTTGCATTTCTTGCCCACACATTCATGTGAAAGGCTTCCTCAACCAATTTGGGAATTAATCCATCCTCACAGATCACATACACTCATACATGGTGATTGTCTTCCCTGGGAGAGATGGGATCTTCCAGCAAGGCAATGCGACATTTTGCATGGCAAGAAATGACTGACATTGGCTAAAAGAGTATGACCAGGACTTCCAAGTATTATCCTGGCCATCTATTTCCCCAGACTTGAACCAAAGTGAGCATCTGTGGGACCACCTCGATTGTTGTGTTTGCTTAATGTATCCTTCCCCAAGCACCCTCCAGCAGCTTAAGTTACCTGTGACAGTCTTCCAGGTCCTTAGTGAGTCACTATTGGTCTATCTGCTGTATGTGTTGCACATGGCGGTCAAAATAATGTGACTCCTTGATTTACAAAAAAAAGTAAAAATTAAATATAATTAGAATTGCCGGGTCTGTTAAAATCTGATCTGGTTGGCATATCAGCACTGCTATTCCTAGCTGAGCCTGCTAGAGTGACGTTAGTAATTATTAGTCTAAACAGTAGTCCACCAGGCTACAGAGCTCTGAATGGGGAAGCTTTGTGCTGCTGATAACAAACACCAGGGAGTGATGTTAGCATCCAGGCCTCTGCTGCTCGAGCCTTTTACAGCAGAAAGAAGTCGTCATTAACCTGCAGAAACTTGTGCACAAAATCAGGACATAAGATCTGCTCTAATTCTGAAGGTAAGCTAAATCAGAACAGCAATGTATAGTATCTCTCAAAACAGAGTACACCCCTCACATTTTTATAAATATTGTATTATATCTTTTCATTGGACAACACTGAAAATATGATACTTTGATTCAATTAAGTCAGTGTATAGCTTGCTTAATTGTGTAAATCTGGTGTGCCCTCAACATAACTTAACACACAGCTACCAATGTCTAAACCGCTGGAAATAAAAGTGAGTACACCCCTAAGTGAAAATGGACAAATTGTGCCCAATTTGCCATTTTCCCTCCACAGTGTCATGTTACGTGTTAGTGTTACAAGGTCTCAGGTGTGAATGGGGAGCAGGTGTGTTAAATTTGGTGTTATCGCTCTAACACTGATCACTCAAAGTTCAACATGGCTTCTCATGGCAAAGAATTGTTTGAGGATCTGAAAAAGAGAATGGTTGCTCTTCATAAAGATGGCCAAGGCTATAAGAAGATTGCCAATACACTGAAACTGAGCTGCAGTATGTTGGCCAAGACCATACAGCGGTTTAACAAGACAGGTTCTACTCAAAAAAGGCCTCGCCATGGTCGACCAAAGAATTTATTGCACGTGCTCAGCGTCAATCCAGAGATTGTCTTTTCTAAATAAATGTATGAGTGCTGCCGGCATTGCTGCAGAGGTTAAAGGGGTCGAGGTTCAGCCTGTCACTGCTCAGACAGTACACCAACACTGCATCAAATTGGTCTGCATGGCTGTCATTGCAGACGAAAGAATTGTGGTCTGATGAAACCAAGACAAACTTATTGGTTCAGATGGTGTCAAGGGTGTGTTGCAGTAACCAAGTGAGGAATACAAGGACATGTGTGTCTTGCCTACAGTCAAGCATGGTGGTGGGAGTGTCATGGTTTCCTATGACTTTTTTGTCATTGTATTCTTTTTTTGGTTAACATGTTTATGTGATATAATGACTGTAGACTGAGCATTGGAGATTATTGAATTGGTGTCATGGTTTGGGGCTGCATGAGTGGTGCCGACAGTGGGAAGCTACACTTCATTGAGGGAACCGTGAATGCCAACCTGTACTGTGACATACTGAAGCAGAACAGGATCCCTTCCCTTTGGAAACTGGATTGCAGGGCAGTATTCCAACATGATAACAACCCCAAACACACCTCCAAGATGACCACTGCCCTGCTAACGAAAATGGTTTTAAGGGTGCTGGACTGGCCAAGCATGTCTCCTAATCCCTATTGAGCATCTGTGGGGCATCCTCTAACATCCACCAGCTCAATGATGTTGTCATGGATCAGTGGAGGGGGTTCCAGTGGCTGCAACCTGTGAAGCTCTAGTGAACTCCATGCCCAAGAGCGTTAAGGCAGTGCTGGAATATAATGGTGGCCACACAAAATATTGACACTTTGGGCACAATTTGTCCATTTTCACTTAGGGGTGTACTTACTTTTATTGCCAGCAGTTTAGACATTGATGGTTGTATGTTGAGCTATTTTGAGGGCACACCATATTTACACTGTTATACAAGCTGTACACTGACTGCTTTACATTGTAGCATAGTGTCATATCTTGAGTCTTATCCCATGAAACGCTATAATACAGTATTCACAAAAATGTGAGGTAGTGTAATGGTAACAAAATTTATTTGCCTTTGTCTACATGTTTAAAGCTAATCAATAGAGGGATAGACAGACAAAATGGAGGGAATATTAAGCATAGCTTAAGCAAATGGAAGATAGACTAGTGTTGAATCCCAGCAAAAATATCCTGAGGAGAATAGTTTCTCTAAGAGCTAGCTTGAGGAGTCTGGCTTTACATAGAGCTGAAAAAATGTTGGCATTTACAAAACACAAATACTATGAAAGAGCCAATAAAGCGCATACACTCCTGGCTAAGATGTTACGGGATGAAACGGAGCGCCTCACTCCACATGTCTTGCGGAATGAAAGAGGGGTGCCAATTTATGATCCTCAAGTTATAGCGGACATATTCCACTCCTTTTTTTACGAATCTATATAACATCCCGGACACCATACCCACAGATAGTGTAAATTGGGATAGAGTACTTACGCAATTTCTGAATTCCTGTCAGCTTCCAAGGCTCTCTGCAGAAGCTTTGAACTCTTTAAATGCCGCTATTACAGCGGAGGAAATTTTGGATACCATTAAACATCTCCCCTCAGGTAAAGCGCCAGGCCCAGATGGACTTACTTACTTATATTACCAGATTTTCCAGCCCCTATTACTCCCGAACATTATAGCTCTGTATAATTCCTTTCTGCAAGGCTCCCCTGTCCCGGAAACATTGCTAGACTCCTACATTACATTGATACCTAAACCGGGTGGGGATCCCCTGGAGTGCGGCAGTTACAGACCCATAGCATTATTAAACACGGATATAAAAATGTTCACTAAAATTTTAGCTAATAGACTCTCCCTTCATTTGCCAGGTCTGGTTAACAAAGATCAGGTCGGATTTGTTCCATGCCGACAAGGGGGAGATAACACCAGAAGGGCCATTCATCTCATCGATATTGTAAACAAAAGAGGGGAATCTATGCTTCTCCTAAGCCTTGATGCTGAAAAAGCATTTGACCGTCTCAATTGGTCGTTCATGTTTCATACACTACGGGCGTTTGGGATCGGTGGCCCTTTTGTCACTGCGCTCCGGGGGATCTACTCCCATCCAACTGCTATTATTAGGTTACCCCATGCTATGTCCCCAAAAATATCTATTCGCAATGGTACTAGACAGGGATGTCCTCTCCCCCCCTCCTGTTTGCCCTGTCCATCGAACCCCTGGCAGCAGCGATTAGATTATCCCCAGATATTGCGGGGGTGGTGGTTGGAGAAAAAGAGTTCAAAATCTCATTACATGCAGACGATGTACTACTAACCCTTACTAACCTGGCTGTTACATTACCTAATTTGCATTCTCTTTTGGGTCAATTTGGCCGTTTGTCAGGCTATAAGATAAATACATCTAAAACAGAGGCCCTGCCAATAGGTATATTAGAGGCACAGGTTGCTCATCTTAAAGCAAACTATAATTATCGATGGAAATCGGATAGTCTAAAGTATCTAGGAATTTTTTTGACCAGAATATACTTCACTTTTTAAACACAACTTTCCAAAACTGTTATTGGAAATTAAGCACCTCCTGGACCGCTGGAATAAATTGGCATTGTCTCTCTTTGGTCGGATTGCAGCCATAAAGATGTCGCTCTTGCCAAAACTGATGTGCCTGTTTGAGACTCTCCCGGTTCCAGTGCCCCTGACGACCCTTCGATCTTTGCAAGCAAGCTTCATTCATTTTATATGGGCTTGCAGGCGGCATAGGATATCTAGGGACGTCTTGTTAATGGGAAGAAAGGATGGAGGGCTGTCGGTCCCGGATGTGGTTAAATATTATTGGGCGGCACAGTTGAGGGCCATCCCTGCCTGGTCGACGTTATACGCATATTCTAGATGGATGGAAATCGAGAAGATGTGGATGGCCCCTGTTCACCCTAACTCTCTACTATGGGCCACTACCAAAGTCAGCATTGAGCAGCCACTACTAAATTCTATGTCCCTGACGAGAGCTGTATGGCAGAGGTGTTATAGAAGGTTTGCTTTGTGTTCTGAGGCATCCCCCATGACATCTTTTCTATTTCACCCGTCACTCCAAAAAGATGGGATGGATGCTAGATGGAGGTCTTGGTTTGCAAATCAACTTTCCAATTTGCAGACGTGGTAGATCCCCGCACTCTGGAAATAAGACCCTTTACGGAGTTACAATCAAAGTTTGGGTTGCCATCTGTGACCTTTTTTTCATACCTACAGATTAAATATTAAATGCACTCAGTACTGGGTTCTGATAGAGTTTCGAAACCCTCTGCCTTTGAACAACTCTGTCGGTTAGGGACATCAACAAAGGGGTTGATATCGCGATATATCAAATCCTGATTTCACCAGTTCAGGAAGCTCTGATACGACACCCATATATGTCAAAGTGGGAGGAGTTCTTGGGGTCATCATTGTCGATAGAGGAGTGGCAGGGTGTTTGGCGACAGGCAGCCCGGTCATCTATCTCTATACAGACTAAAGAAAATCAGTTTAAATTACTGATGTATTGGTATCACACGCCGGCCTTACTTCACAGATTAAATCCGTCACTTCCAGATATATGTTGGAGGTGTGTGGAATCGGGAGCAGACATCCCACATATATTCTGGACATGTAGGCTAGTGACCCCCTTCTGGAAAAAGGTTCAAGCATTAACTTTTGAGGTCCTCCAAGTCTGGGTTCCTCTTACCCCTCAGACTTACCTCCTAAATGTTCCATTTCCCTCCCTGGGACGTAATCTATCTAGACTCTTTCTATATACAGTAACAGCAGCTAAGTGCTTAATCGCCAAGTGCTGGAAGCAGACCTTGCCCCCATCTAGGGAGGCCTTATGTTCGCGAATTGGGGAACTTTGGGATATGGATTATCTCACAGCTTTGCGGAACGATGAGATGGAAACCTTTGACGCTATTTGGAGGCCCTGGGAGCATTATAAAATCTTCCAGGACTCTTGACTGGAAACGATTATGGCATAATTCGGCCACGGTTGGTCTCATTTAGTTACAGACGGGTTTTTTTTTTTTCTTCCCCTTATGTGTCTTGTCATATGTCTTCCCAGTCTATGTCATACTGTTTAGTATAGTATACTGGTGATTTGAATTGGCTTCATACTGTTCTGATCTTTGTTTGCATGTGTATTACAGGAATTAACAAAATCAAACATGTTGGACATTATGCTTTATTCAATTTTCACAATGATGTTTTGTCTGTATTTGCTTTTTTGAATAATTCAATAAAAATACAGTTAAACAAAAAAAAAGCTAATCAATAAATGGGACTATCTACCTAACACCCCAAAATATACAAAAGGGATCAGTCACAGAGGTGCAAAGATATTTATGAATACATTGAGCCCTTGTCTGAACTATGTACAGAGGTCTGAGAACAGAACAATAAGCTAGATACTTATGAACTACATCTTGTGCCAGAGAAGAATTTCCAGCAACCAAGGTTGTGCAGAAAAGAAAAGACATGTCTTGGTTTGTGTGTTATGTTTAAATCATGTGAAACAAAGGCTGGATTGCCAAAACTGGGGTAGGGAAGGGCAAGTTCCCGTCCCTACTAAAGCTAGGTTCAAGATGACTTCAGCTTCTGGCTATTTACATGCAAATAGCTGTAGGTTAAGGCTATGTTCACACGATGTATTGAGGCATGTACAGTATGCGCAGCCCGCTGGCCCCATAGACATGCATTACTTGTGGCGCGTGTTCACCGCGAATAAATGTCATGTCACTAATCTCCCCGCGAGTACAATACGATCATATTGTACGAGCGGGGAGAGGAGGCGAACTATGGATTACCGTAATTGCAGTGCGCATCTCGCTCATATTAAAGCGCAAATACGCGGCAAAATGCGCGCCGCAATTACGGTAATCCTTAAACATTGTGAATAATAAGCAAATAGCAACTGCAGTCTTGTTGGAGAACACACTGACTCGGGAGCCCAGTTGTAGCCACATTGGGGCTGTATCTTGGTAGAAACAAAGTACAAATGCAAACTTACAAACAACAGGCACTGCGCTGAGATGTGCATCGGGATGGTGGCATCCCAGAGTAGTAGTCGGCACTAGGTATTAGTATATAGTTACTTTTTTGGACATATTTATTTAGGAGGATTCTTTGGTATTGATAGTATATGTAACTGCACTATTTTCAGATTATTATCAGATGTACATACACTGATATTATATTTCGGTACTAGAAATGATACAGTACTTGCTGTGTTTGGACACTCCTACACTTTGTTTTTTTGTATACCTTGTGACTGATTTTCTCCCCAGGATTGCTGTTTTTTTATGGTGTGACAGGGTGACGGCTTCTCAGGGAAGCAATTGGCAACAGGTATCAGAATATATTACTTCATGCACATTGTTAACCTTATGTTTGCGTTTGCAATTACTTGTATACTTTTTTTTTATTTATTTATATATTTTTTGGTACTAGAAAACACATATTACCTGCCAAGTTTGTACACCTTTTTACTCTGCTTTTTGGTATACATTGTGACTGAACCTCTGCCCTGTGATTGCTGCTTTCCCACGTTTGACTTATTCTTGTTTTAAAAATGTCATTGTGACATATGTGACATCCATGTCAGTCTATACTGTTGTCGTCTATACCAGCCTGATAGGAGGATCACAACTCTGAAGGGGATTTATTCTTTATTCGTTTTAGCCCTTTAGGATATGTTCATACGGCGTCTATTAAATGCGTGTTTGGATCCTTGTTTCGGACCCAAACACGCATCTCGCAATGTGTAGTGTGATTTACATTGCTTTGTTGTACATGCATCTTTCGGATCCCTTCAAAGAATTGTCATGTCAATTCTTGATCCGTTTGATTGAGCAGACGCCCTCTTTAAAACTATAGGGTGCGTTTCTGCTGCAGCACTTTGGGTGCGTGATAGATGCATTTTACGCAGTGCTTTTGAATACGTTTTTGGGATCTGAAAAACGCATTCAAAACGGCGTGTGAATATACCCTTACAGCCGTACCCACCTGTTTAAAAGCATCTTAAAATCTTGTTTATTTCTATATGTTGCATGATTATCCTATTTGAGAGCGTTGCCAATCTTGAGCATGTGCAGAAGATGTTTCTCTGTTTCCAGTGATGACCAGTGAAAGAACATCTCTGTACTACTTTGCCTGTTTTGCAGGACCCTCCCGCCCAACCTGGGAATGTTGACAAGTATGATGAATATAGGGAATACATATGTACAAAAAATTATATTCAACAAGAACTTTATTAATATAACAAAAATATAAATGACAATATAAATAAACACAGACAAATATCATCAGACAGGACATAATTAGCGGGTGGTTGTACTTGTAAGGATATGTAGGGACAGAGTTATACTTGTGTTAGAACAGTGGGTTGCTATGGGAGGCCGGGTAGTTGGAGGATTTGGTTATAGCAGACGAGGGGGTTAATAGTTCTGAGGTTTAGTCTGTGTTTAGTTAGTAGGAGCTTGGTAGCCAATCAGTGAGCTCAGTGGGTGGAGCATGGTTAGAGAGAAGGGTGGGCCAGCTGGTGCTGCAGGGGATCAGCGCTGCAGAGTGTAGAGTTTTGAGTAGACAGGGTAAAGAACTGCTTAGACAAAATCACGGAGTGCTGATGGAACTAAGCGCTCAGAGGAGAAATGTAGTAGGACCTTTAAAATAATCTTTGTGTCCACATTTATTAAAACCCAGTAGTACAGAGACAGAACGCGTATTGTGTGTTATCACACACACTTCAGTATATTCTCCGCAACAGCATGGATAGAAACAGATCTATTAACGAAACTATAGAAAATATATAAAAAAAATCTTGTTAAAAATATCTATTGAAAATTACATATAAATATACACATCATTAAAACTCATAAATATATTTTCACCAAATGGGGAATTCGGCAATAAATTCTTGAGCCTCATTGAATCCATGAGGAACCACAGTGTTCAGCCAATAAATCCAATACATTTCTTTGTTGGATAAAGACTGCAAATGGTTTGGAACATCAGGTTTAATATGGTCTATAGGTTTGATGGTATATTCAGGGACATCATCAGGGTGCTCATTTAAAAAATGACGAGAAAGGCTATGCATTTCCTTTTTATGCTTAATGTTAAAGCAATTGGTTGCTCTCTTAGAGAGCTTGGTTATTGTTCTTCCTACATACTGTTTTTTGCATTTACATTCATTGAGATAAATTTTGTAGGTGCTCTTAGATGACCTGTGCATTTTGATTTAAATTTTTCACCTGTGGCAGTCGAAGAAAAAATATTTAAAGTGCAAAACTTTTTACAGTACTTACATGTTGGAAATTCACACCTAGATATACCAGTCTCTGAGTTCACATTTAGAGACTGATCTTTTTTTTGATGTTGTTTTAAACGTGATGGGGCCAAAGTATTTTTCATAGATCTTGATCTCTTTTAGGTGACCCTTGGGGTATTCGGCAAAAGAGAACTCAACACTGGATCCAGCTTTAAAATGTCTTAGTGTTTTAAAAGAACAGAATAAAAATCTTGATGTTGAATATTAAAAGTTGTTATAAAATTACAATCATTTGGTGGCAATTTTGAAGCCAAACAGTCTTTTTGTGAAAGTGCATTTACTTTTTAAGTGGCTTCTTTTTATAAGGAAGTGGGTTATCTCTTGTGTTTAAACTTCTCACTCAATGTTTTGCTTGAATCTGGAAGCTTTCATCAGTCGTGCAATTTTTCTGGACCCTTCTCAGCTGCCCATAAGGGATATTTCTCAACCATCTTCTGTGATGGTTGCTAGAAAATTCCAAATAGCTGTTCGAATCTACAGGTTTGAAAAATGTGTTTGATTTGATGCAATTATTTTCTTGATACAGACACAAATTCAGAAAATTGATTTCCGTTTCATCAATCATCATAGTGAAAGCAATGCTATAAAGATTGTCAATCAAGAAAAAAATTCTTGAGCCAAAGGACTGCCTACCTAAACAAAGATGAAAACATCCATATATGTTTTATAGCAATGTATATGATCCCTATATGGACTAGATTCTGTGTCAATGAAAAATGCCTCAAAGAGAACCATAAACAGGTTGGCATACAATGGGGCAATCTTATTGCATTTAACCCCCGGATTGTGCTTAATATTTGAGTACAAAGATGTAACGTCAAGTGTCAGAAAGTGATATTGGGTAACCCATTCTGTACCCGCCAGGTCTTCTATTATTATTATTTATTTTAGAGCACCATTGATTCCTGTACATTCTATCACAGAATCTGCATCACGTAAGTAACTACTCAAATTTTTCACATATGGTTATAGATGTAAATCTATATACAGAGTGAGGTTAGACAGGATCTAATTAATTCCCGAAATAATCATCCTCCCAGGTTGTGCTATGGTTCGTTTATGCACCTTGGGGAGGTGATAAAAAAAATGGTGTAGTAGGATTTCTGATGAATATTTTTTTTTTGTTTCATATCAATAACCCCTTTATTAACTGCATTATCCAAAAATGTAGAAAATTTTAATTAAAGTGGCTGAAAAGGGTCTTTATCAACTACTGAATAATAGTAATGATTTTGTAAAATTCTTAATGCTTCCTGATTGTTAAAATTCTGAACCACTATGCTACCTCCTTTATCAGCATTATGTATAGTAATTTATATCATTTTGATATAATGATATGGTGCCGCCATAGCCACCCCTCTACCACAAGTCAATCCTTTTACAAATTGGCGTAGTTGGCAGGATTGAGGTTCTGAGAGGTCTAGACACAGACATGCGTGGTGCCAACCACAGGCGTGCTGCCGATGTCTAAGAGTTGTGGGACCAGAATAAAGAGTGTACGAAGTTGCGGTGTTCAAAGTATACAGAGACTGTTGTTTGAGACCCTGGACTGACGCAGTCATGGCCTGAAAAATGGGTCTGAGGATAGTGACTAAATGGCAGACTGGCATGGTGGAGAAGAAGGAGGGAGTGGCCAACAGAAAGAGCGCAAAGAGTTTTCCACCGTTGAAGAGCCAGAGAAGACTGGTAGCTAGTGGCGTGAAGAGAGGGGTAGTCCCGCCTCTGGGAGGCACCTCAAGTCAGCGTGCCGCACTGAAAGGGGAGAAGTTGCTTGTGAGAGATGTTAAGTCAAAGTCTAAGTTGGTTGTTGTGAGAGGCTCACATGGACTTGTTTTGGGCATGGCTGAGAAACAACAGACTGAACTCCATGCTGCGGAGACTGATTGAGGATGCCCTGATACACTTCTGAGAGCCGAACCGGGTGAGGGAGCAGCAGTAGAAGCTGATGGGACAGCCACAGTTGAGCCGGGGCCACCACCGAGATCTGCTCCATGTTCCATGTCCTGGGAGCAAAAAAAAGAACTAGAAGACAAGGCCTACCAATTCATGAACCGTCGAGGTGTTGCAGGGGCATGGGTGGCCGAGAACCGAACTATCGGTGAGGTGATCAAATTTGATCAGTGAGCTGACTTGGGATCCATCCTGGAAGACAAGACCCAGTAAGTGCTATTTGTTAAACGGCAAGCGGTTAGGAAAATATTCGAACTCGAGAGACTGCACAGCTTGTAACGCGAGGAGCAGGTAAGCTTCCCTAAGATGCCAGGCCCGAAAGGGTGCTGGGCTGCTGGGGTGGAACATCTCCCCCCAGAACTGTACATTCCAGAAGAGTTATGGGAGGAACAGGAGGCCCCCATCAAGACTCCGGTGGAGTTATCTTCCCCAGCCCGGGGTAGACACCGAGGTAGGGGCAGAGCAGACAAACAGTCTCCCGGTGTTGGACCTGCTGTGAACCTGTCCACTCCAGTGTTGGTGGTCCCCAATCCAATGGTGGGCGCAGTGACTGGTGCTACATGTGCCTCATCCTCCTGGATGCGGAGGAGGAACGGCCCCAGTTGTAGGAAGTGTTGGAGGACCGTCTGCCTGTGGGCCTGTCGGGGTCGGGCGTATGTTTGGGAAGCCCACATGTTTATGAGGTGAGTGATGGAGGGGCCAGAGCGACGTCTGGAGGAGGACTGCTTAAAGGTTGCGCTGCCGCTGTTGACCCACCTGGAACAGGTCAAGAAGCAGTGAACTGCTAAAGGTGTCCAGTGTATTCTGCACCAGTTACCAGTCGTGGAAATGTTTATGTTGATAATTTATGGGGTCAAGGACTCTTTATTTGCACATGGATGCTGAAACCTTACCCCAAGGTTTGCAAACAGAAGTTGAAAAATGTTATGTTATTAATGTGAAAAAGAACACAAGTATAAAAATGTTTATGTTTTCATGCAACAATACGTGTGTATGGGTGTGTGTTACTGAATCCACGGATGAATTCATTTTAAGTTGGGGTAAATGTAAGGATATGTAGGGACAGAGTTATACTTTTGTTAGAACTGCTAAGTACAATGGGTTGCTATGAGACACCAGGTAGTTGGAGGGCCTGGCTATAGCAGACGAGGGGTTAATAGTTCAGAGGTTTAGTCTGTGTTTGTAGCTCTTTAGCAGGAGCTGGGCAGCCAATTAGTAAGCTCGGTGGGTGGGTTGAGAGCGGGGGAGATGGGGGGGGACAGCAGCTGCTGCAGGGGATCAGTTCTGCAGAGTGTAGAATTATGAGTTGAGAGTTAGAGCTGAGACAACCCCTCAGTGAAAGAGTTCCGAAGACATGAGAGGAGGAAGATTCCTATGGTTAGCAAATAGGTTGTCCATTATCCAGGAAAAGGTTCAAAGTTAAAGTTTGTTAAAGCAGCATAGAAAACCGCGAATGAGTTGGGAGAAAGTTCTTCACCTCTAAGATGCAGCAGGAGATCTGGGTGAGAAAGGAACAGTAGCTACTCAAAAACAGCAGATACCCTGCAGCGGCTAGCTTTCTGAGCCATGTCGGAAACTCATTGCAGGGAGAAAGGTTAAAAGGGTTTAGCCACAATCTCATTTCATACCTCCTGTATCCTGATCTTCAGCTCTGTGTGCTCAGAAGGGGGCATGTGTGATTTGTTTGAATTGCATATCATGTGACCCAGCAGGATGACATCACCATGCCTTTCCTCTCTGTAGTCAAAGAAAGGTCTGTTTATGTAATGCATTGTGAGTAGCTGAGAAGTAAAGCTTTTGCTTCCAGGCACAAGGGTCTTAGGTTCAAATCACTGCAGGAACCAAACCTGTGGGGTTTTTTTTTTCTCTTTATCAATGCACAAACCTGATTGAGGTTTCTTTTTTTATTTATTTGCACTGTTTGACTTATTACTAAGGAATACAGAGGACAGTACCTGGGGTTTGAACACTCAGTAGATGCCTGAGAGGAGAAGTGATGTCTGAGCATGTCTGACCAGGACTGAGGAGCTCTCAGCCCTGGTTTTATCCCCTGAAGACGAGCTGTAAACAATGGATCACTAAAGGAGCAGCTAAAACAAAAACGGTGCAGAATTTTTAATAATAATGAATGGTGAAAATGTTTGTGCTTTCATTTGCAAGCTTCCCACGTTAATTTGACTTCGTAGGAAAACCCGTTTAAAGAGGACCTCTCCATGACTGTGCTGATGTGACTGAATGCTGACGTGCCGACAACCCAAGTGGATTTCAAGCTAAACTGCTGGAGAACCGAAGTAAATGCCTCAAAGACCCAGAATACCGTTGTGCTGTTTCCAGTTACCACTGTTGCACTACAGATCCAACACCACACCTCTCCCCGCAATACTCAAAGGACCCGGATAATGGGTGGTTACTATGGGCAACGGGCCGACGCTGTCGGACCACCATAGCCAATCCTCTAACACAAGTTGGTCCTTTTACATAGTTAGCATAGTTATTTATATACTTTTATATACTTATATATATATAAATACTTTCTTTTATATACTTTTATAGTGTTTTATATATATATATATATATATATATATATACACACTTTATTTTATATACTTTTATAGTGTTTTTGTGCTCTGTTGTCTGATTCTCACTATACTTTACTCTTTGATACTATTTCTAATATATTATTTGTTGCATACTAATATTAATGTGAGCAGAAAATATTAACAAATATATACTTATATCTTTATATGTGTTACTATTCTGCCACCAATGTATGTTAGAGAAGTCCCTGGTTGATGTGAGATTTCTGTCTCCGTACAAGCGTATGGAAGATAGTGAACTCGCTATATTAATCCCATTCCAAGTAAGAAGGATGCAATGAATGTGCTTCAGGGTATTTATTAACTGTACCTTGAAATAACACGCAGGAGGTTACAATATATGCGTTCAAAACAGCTCTGTGCAAACATGTCTGAACATGATGGATACACAGTTACAATGAGGCAAGGCATGAAGTGACCTCACAGAAAAGGAGGAGGGACATGCAGCAAAGAAGTATGGGAGTTATATCATGATCCAAAATAACCATACAAACAGTTGCAAACAATGGCCACAGGGTGGCAGCATAACAAATCATACATTGCATATAATAGATATAATATGAATACACATGTAATGGATGGGTCCAAGATAGGTGGGACAGCACAGTTACTATTTCTTGTCTGTAATTTTTACTGGTACACCCACCAGTCTTTGTTTGTGCTAAATGTTTTTTATTGATTTCCCTTTGTCATATAACTCGTATGTTTTTAATTATGTCCTGTCTGATGGCATTTGTCTATTTCTATTGTCATTGATATTTTTGTTATATTAATAAAGTTCTTGTTGAATATCATTTATGTCCATATTTATCCTCTATGTACATTTACCTCTGGCACTCCTTTTTTTCTTGTGGGTTTTAAATGTATTGGTGCATATTCAGAGGGCATCATTTGAGCTAAGAAACTTTGCTTTTTTCGGTTGAGAATTATTGATATTTTATTGATTTATTTTTCCCTGTTTTATTGACTCTATATTGATTGCTAATTGATAGCAGAAAAAAACAGGAAACGACCCGGCACTCGTGAATGAAACTGTTCTCAGAAGAAAAGCCAAGGATGCTGGCGTAAATTAAAATTGTCTTTTATTTTTAAAACAGCAAAGGGATAGTAACTTTCACAGAATTAAAAACAGCAGACAGTAAGGTGTATAACTTTACGCGTTTCGCATTGCAAACCAATGCTTCATCAGAAGAAAGATACAAACACACCTCAGACACACAGACTATTTAAAACAGACAATCATATTCAATTGGTTAATAAAGCCTGTCAAAAGGCATCAACGATGAACAACATGAAGTGTTTACGACCCAAAAGCACAAAGACCGCTAGAAAAAAATCTGATGCCGTGCGACGCGTGAAATGAATGACAATTTTTATTGAGAAAAAATATAGTTTGTCAGTGTGTGAATAAATATGTAAATAAATAAATATGTGAATGAGAACTCTTATCTTGTGAAAAATATCTATAAAGTATCGCATTATAATATTACATAAAAATGCATGCAATAATATGCTAATTCTTGATCTCAAGGGTAGGAACATAGATAACAAAAAAGCAACTAATGGTTACAATATTAACAATATAAACAAAGGAAAACAACTCATGATTAAAAATCTTAACCCTTAGTAGAGGAGTTTAACTACATCGTTTAAGCCTTTGGGGTTCACTGTTTGATGGCGACATATCCAAAACATTTCTCTCTTTTGTAGGCACTGAAATCTGTTGGGCAAATCAGGGGATATTGTATCTGTTGGAGTGATTTTTAGAGCCGAAAAATCTTGCTGATGTACGTCTTTGCGGTGTCGGGCGACACCTTGTTGCATGTCGCCCTTCTTCACACAGGCTCTATGTCCGTTCAAACGAATATGCAAGGGTCGTGTCGTCCTACCTACATACTGTAATCAACATGCACATTCGATTACATAAATGACAAAGGAGCTTTTACAGTTTAAGTTGTATTTAATCTGATAAGTTTGATTTGTGGAGGTCGATGTAATACTAGTAGTTGTACTGATGCTGTCACAACACCGACAGCTGGACGAACCGCAGGGAGAACTACCTGGATCCATATATGATTGTATAGTATTAATACCTTTTTCTTGATTTTTGACACGGCTGGGAGCTATAATGCT
This sequence comes from Phyllomedusa bahiana, assembly GCA_025379985.1. NCBI lineage: Eukaryota > Metazoa > Chordata > Amphibia > Anura > Hylidae > Phyllomedusa > Phyllomedusa bahiana. The sequence goes on along the minus strand of JAODAL010009709.1, from coordinate 33,110 downwards.
TTTGAGATTAGGAGCTCTCCTGTAGATTAGACTTGGTTTGTCCGGTGTTAGCAGGCCCAAAAATTGGTCCTTCTTGATTATATACCAATATTTGCTTAATACATTTTTTATTTTTAAATGTGATGAATTATATTCTATAATAAGTGAAAATTGTACCCTTGAATTTTCTATTTGGTCTAAACTTTTCTTTTTATTATTGTTATTTAAACAATCCTTCTGAGTAAATTCATTAGTTTTGGATATCACATCAACCAACAGTTTCTTAGGGTATTTTTTCTCTGTGAATCTTTTTTTCTAAAAGTGCAGCTTGGCTAATAAAATCTGTATCATCAGAACAATTCTTACGTATCCTTCTGAATTGCTCGATAGGAATGTTTAAAAGCCATGGCATATAATGTGCACTAGTAAAATCGATGTAGCTATTACTGTCTACTCGTTGTAGTAGAAAAAAAGCCATCTTTAATAGAAATATTTAAATTTAAAAATTCTGTTTTCAGAACTAAAATGAGCTGTAAAACTAATCCCCCATATATTGTTGTTAATGTGGGTAATGAAATGGGTGATAAAATCACGTGGTCCTGACCATATAATAAAAAGATCATCTATATAACGTTTATATAGTAATATATATTGATAAATATATTTTTCTTCAAAAGAACCCAGAAAAATATTAGCATATGCTGGAGCTACGCACGTGCCCATGGCTGTACCTTTCGTCTCCCTATAGGTGGCGCTATGATGGGTGAAAAAATAATTTTCAAGAATGAGTCGAAGACCATTTATTAAGAAAATCTTTTTTGTTCTGGTAAAGATAAATCACTATCTAGGATATTATTGACACATTAGAGACCTAAACTGTGTTGGATGTTCGAATAAAGGGAAGTGACATCCAATGTATTTAGCATGCAATCTGAATTGCATTTCAATTCTGACAGTAGCTGAGTTAAATGTCCAGAGTCTTTTAAATAGCTCGACAAATTTTGTACATAAGGTTGAAGGTGCAGATCAATGTATTGCGAAAGTTGACTTGTCGGAGAATTTATACCGGAAATTATTGGGCGACCGGGGGGTTTTATGAGACACTTATGAATTTTTGGAACGTAATTAAAAAAAAAATAGATAGTTGGGCTCTTTGATGAACATAAACTGTTTCTCCTTTTTATCTATAATTCCCTTAGTTACAGCCTCATCTAAAAAGGCAAGAATCTCTTTTTGAACTTTGGGAAAGGGGTCAGAAGAGTATGTTTCATAATAGGTGGTATCAGTTAATATATCAGAAGCCACTGACTGGTATTCAGTATAATCCAAAATTACTGTACCACCCCACTGGTCTGATGACAAAATAATTTTTTTTTTCTCATAGGAAACAGCTCAATCTCTGATTGTTCTCTTTAAAAATACTGCGTTAAAGATATCCAATCAGTAAGTTCTTTTTATATAAAGACACATAAATCTCAGTGCACCTTTTTAGTTATACACAGGTAGATTCTTGATTACCCCATTTTTTCCCCTTCACAAAATTATTATTGCATGAGAGTTCTCATTCACATATTTATTTATTAACATATTTATTCACACACTTACAAACTATATTTTTTCTCAATAAACATGTCATTCATTTCACGCATCGCACGGCGTCTGACTTTTTTCTAGCAGTCTTTGTGCTTTTGGATCGTAAACACTTCACGTTGTTCGTCGCTGTTGATGCATTTTGACTGTCAGGCTTTATCCCAATCACTTCTTATCTGTTATCCTTTGTCTGGTGCATCAGGTATTGTGTCAATTATGATGTTACTTGATTGACACTGTTGCTAACCAATTGAATATGATTATCTGTTTTAAATAGTCTGTATGTCTGAGGTGTGTTTGTATCTTACTTCTGATGAAGCATTGGTTTGCAATGCGAAACGCATAAAATTATACACCTTACTGTCAGCTGTTTTTAATTCTGTGAAGTTTACTATCTCTTTGCTGTTTCAAAAATAAAAGACAATTTTAATTTAAAAAAGGTATCTTACTTCTGATGAAGCATTGGTTTGCAATGCGAAATGCGTAAAGTTATACACCTTACTGTCAGCTGTTTTTAATTCTGTGAAGGTTACTATCCCTTTGCTGTTTTAAAAATGAAAGACAATTTTAATATATGCCAGCAGCCTTGGCTTTTCTTCTGAGAACAGTTTCATCCACGAGCGCCGGGTCGTTTCCTGTTTTTCTCTGCTATCACCTTTAACCCAACGTTCCCAGTGGCATTGGTGTATCTGAGACCTGCGGCTGCCGCGTTATGGGCTACGGACAAAAAGCCCTGTCCATGCATACAAGAGTTGCGCCTCTAGATTAGCAGCACAACCCACCAAGGTGAGCATATATTGTTTCCTGTCGCTACACATTTAAGTGTTTAATGTACTTCACCATTGTGCACCCCCTCTGCCTCTTTTTTCTTTTGCATTTGATTGCTAATTGATGTCAATTGTAATTTCATTATATATTGCACTGCCACACTTTGTACCACTGCTTGAGAAAGGCTCTGTTTAGAGCTAAAACATTGCCGTTGGGTGAATAAACCACTTTTTTTGAAGTGCTATCTATTTTGACATTATTTTGGAGCATTCAATAGATGAAAATGTACACTTGAAAATGGCTTATTGGATAGCCGAAACGTATTATGTACGGGTAATTCAATAAACAGATGAATCCTTGACATATTGATGCTTGGAGATTTATGTGGACTTTCAAGACAAGTCTGGAAAAAAAACTTGTGGTGGAGTGACTGGCACATCCCCTGGGGTATTATAACTCTGTGGGGGTCTTAAAATGGTGTATTTGCAGGGTGTAGTTTGAGGTGTAATTGCGCTGCAATGTCCCCAAAGTACCCCCCACAAATATAGTAAAATCATAGCACTCATGGAGAGCTATGATTTTCCAGCTTATTCCCGTATGTGCCCGTAAAAAGAAGTGCCAGGGAAAATTAATGGGGGCCAGCACTCATATAGTCGCTATACAAGTTGTGAACATACTCTATTAGGATATCAGTGCTGCTTTCAAGATAGATCTGGTATACAGGACAAAAATGCATGTCCTTGTGCGGCAACTACTACCTGGTGATGAAGTACATTTTTATTATTTGTGATTGTTTCTGGATACTTATGTATTTAGTGATTTGAATCAAGACATTTTCTTCATGACAAGACTTTATTTTAACAAAGCCAGAAAGAATGTTGAGTCTTCCAGTGCACCATGAGGCTCATAACTACAATGGATTGTATCTTGGCATAAAAATAAGACCTTAAAAAAGATGTTTTAGTCTCCGAATGTTCAATAAAGGGCTTCTAGAGCGTTCCTCCTCGATAGATCTTCTTTTACACTGCTGTTGTAGAACGGAGAAGAATTATTAAATCTAAACAAGCAACCAACGTTGAAATTTAGGGTATCTTCACTTATGAAGCACATCCATTATTAACATGTGAAAATATGAGACTGATACGTCTGGTTTATAGTTATTAATGGCAAGCATTTGCAAGATGTTTTTGAAGAAAATATTAACAGCAAAATCTTTCAAACAAAATGTACAGCTTGAGTTATTCAACATTATTTAACACTTAAATACATAAATACTCCTGGTCAATAGGCAAATGCATAATTGTATGATAGAAGTTATACAGAGACCATACTTCGTCTTATTCAGAAACGTATCTTGTGTAATAAAGTATGTTAAAATGCAAATACTTCGTTAAACAGCTTTTTCTTCACAGCTAGTTTTAGTCTTTTTGACATAGAACCATTATTGCACTTTATTTGAGGTTAACTTTTCAATGCTTTTACTTATCCAAGTAATGCTGAGATTTTTTTTTACATGATATACTTTATGTTAGTTAAAATGTTTGGTCAATACATTAAAGAAAAAGACCAAAATCTAGCAAAAAAAAAAATTGTTTTTCTGTTTGTTAGACGGATAGTAATGCACACAAAATACTTAATAATTAACACCTTTGTGTTGGTATCATTTGTTAAACATTTTAGGAGATTAGAGGCTTATAAACCTATCAACAATGTTTCAAATTTCAAGAAAAATTCCAAAACAGATCTCTTTAGTGACCAATTAAAATCTGACATGGCTATGAAGGACCAGTATGTTAAAACACCACTTCATTACCCATTTCATTTTGAAACTGCACCCCAGAATGTATTAAAAATAGAATTTACAAAGTTTTGTTTAACCCTTTGGATGTTCTAAATGAATTAGGACAAAGTGGAGTTAAAATATAAAAAAATAATTTTTCTTACATATTTGAATTTTAATTAGTTTCTGGAACATAGCAGGTGTTAACAGAGAAACAAAACTCAATATTTATTTACCTGATTCTGCAGTTTTTAGAAATATTTTATACGTGGCCGTAGTCTGCTACACAGACCTCAGACATTAAGGAGCAGCTATTGGATTTTGGGGCTGCATTTTTATTACGATATTTTTCAGATGTTATTTGGAGTTAGCAGAGGCCTTCAGGTGCCAAGCCATATGAATCACCTAAAAGACCCATTTTGGAAACTACACACCTCAATGTAAGCATTTTGACCAACAGATATTTCACAAATATAAAATTTTCTTCCTGGAATATGAAGTTTTTGGTCAAATTTATCTTCACAATGGATAATAGGAGACAAAGAAAGCAAAAACTTGTTCCAATTAAGGCAATAACTTGTATGTGGTCATTAATTGTTGTTGGTGCACATCACAAGGCTCTGAATAGGAGAAGCAACATTTGGCTATTGAAACACAATTCTCATGTGCCATATTACACGTGCATAGTCCCTGGAGTACCAATTCAGTTAAAGCCCACCAAATTGGAAATGACACATGAAAAGATAATCAACTGGAAGTGTATTGCACGTTTTAACATCACAGGTTTTATAGCAATAAATGCATTTTAGAAAATGCAAATTAAAAATTGTGATATTTCTTTTTCATATATATGCCATTTTAATGCCCAATAAGCTGTGGACAGCTTGGGTCACTGTGGCAAGACAACTTTCTAAATAACAAACTATTTCCCCTATGCCATGAAAGTACCACCACCTCCAGAGACAGGGAACCTGAGGATAAAAGAAGCTACCCCCCACCTCAATGGTTGTGTGTTACTGTAAGGGTCCAGGGACCAAAAAGTATATTGGTGGGGTCCCCACTGCCTGGTAGGTTATACTACTCTTTTCCTGCTGGTCGGCAATGTAGCAGGTGGAATCCCAGTTTTAGAAGCCTGCAACACATGCTGGGAATGGATCCTCCAGAGCACAGGAGAGATCCCCTTCCCATTCTTCAGGAGTGCTGCTCTGTATTAAATCGGGTCAGAAGTGGGCAGAGGCTTGTGTACTCCCTACCTGAAGTGGAGCCAGATGCTGGGTAACTTTGAGATTCTTGGTTCACATATTTTGATCAAAAAATGTTTAAGCTGCCCACGACTTTCAACGTGATCTCAGGTCGGGCAGTCCTATACTATCTTTACCTCTCAATAGAGTCAAATGCAGGCCTCTCACTGGGTCAACCGTTCTCCATTATCCAGAGAGGAAAAAAAATAAAAAAACACCAAACCTGCAAGCTGCACATTTAGGACAGCCCATGAAAGTGGGCGTAGTGCAGAGAACCAAAATGGAGGCACCCCTTCCTCCCCAATAGATTAAAAGCAATATACACCAAATACAATGTATGGTTCTGCACAAAAAAACATTTCTGAAAAAACAATATGCAAACCTTGGTGCCATGGCAGGGTTGCGGCACATATTATGATATATATATATATATATATATATATATATATATATATATATATATATATATATATATATATATACATATATATACATATGCACACCACTACCAGCGGCACACGACTGCAAAAAGGGCAATACATTACATGGAAATCCCTAAAGAAGCATTTATGCTATCTATCATACATGAAAAATCTTTGAGATTCTCGGTTCACATATTTTGATCAAAAAATGCTTAAGCTGCCCACGACTTTCAACGTGATCTCAGGTCGGGCAGTCCTATACTATCTTTACCTCTCAATAGAGCCAAATCCAGGCCTCTCACTGAGTCAACCGACCTCCATTATCCAGAGAGGAAAAAAATAAAAAAACACAAAACCTGCAAGCTGCACTTTTATGACAGCCTGTGAAAGTGGGCGTAGTGCAGAGAACCAAAATGGAGGCACCCCTTCCTCCCCATATAGATTAAAAGCAATATACACCAAATACAACGTATGGTTCTGCAGAAGCATTTATGCTATCTATTATACATGAAAAAACTTTGAGATTCTCGGTTCACATATTTTGATCAAAAAATGCTTAAGTTGACCCAGTGAGAGGCCTGGATTTGGCTCTATTGAGAGGTAAAGATAGTATAGGACTGCCCGACCTGAGATCACGTTGAAAGTCGTGGGCAGCGTAAGCATTTTTTGATCAAAATATGTGAACCGAGAATCTCAAAGTTTTTTCATGTATGATAGTTAGCATAAATGCTTCTTTAGGGATTTCAATGTAATGTATTGCCCTAGATGCTGGGTAAGACATCACATGCGTAATCTTGTGTTTTACAGTAGGAGATTCAATATGGCCTCACTTACACTAAGGCAGTGGAGTTTGCTGCACCAGTACTGGTCACTGCTAGCTGTTGGCTCATCTCACCATGGAGGCTGTTGTTGATGTACTCCATTGCATCCCAAGCTGGGTACCTTGAGGGTTGTTGCTTCTGGGTGGCGATTCCCTTTGTGGGAGCCTTTATTTTTTAATATACTTATAGTATGCACATGTTTGTATCATGAGAAAAGATGTAGCTAAAAAGTGGAGAAAAAGTCCTGTCATAAAGAATGCAATATTTTAAAAAAAATGTCTTGCCCCAAGTTGTGATAAGCTGTCTTGAAAAGCTGTACTAAGCATTTTTTTTTTTTGCAGTTGAGGCACCTTCTCTCCATGACACTATGAGAGGAGTGATAAAGAAAGAGATGTAAAAATTGCTACAAACTTCTGGCGCATTTTAAACCACGCCCCTTTTCAGCGAAACCACACCACTTTGCCGAGGCCATTCCCCTTTGTCGGACGAGGCGCAGAAGTGTCTGAAACTGTCTAAAACACATAGTAAATGTGGCGTAAAGCTTGTAATCCATTATTTTTTATGCAAATTGTGCCAAAATTCTGGAGCGACTGCCTTGATAAATGTGCCCCAGAAAGTCTAATTTTCCCTCCTAAGGGTTACATGGCAGAAAAGAGGTGCAGCCACGACAGTTTTAAGGCGCATTAAAAGAGTGTACAGTGTGCATGAATGTATGAACCCGTCATAAATCTGGGGTGTGGTACGCCTTGCATAGCATATTTGAGGCGCATAGCTAGCATATTTTTTGCACATTCAAATTTGTCGTTGGCTACTACAGTTTTGGGTAAAGCCCAATTCTGACATATAACCCTAAGATCCCTGTCCGAATTGGGTCCGATTCCTGGGTGCTCCCTGATTGTCAGCAGTTTCTCCACCAAGGCCGATTTATCATCCATGAGGAAAAAAATTTGCATGTAACAGTCTGGAGTTTGAAAGGAGAGGGTCGGTCAGACACAGTGATCTCCACATTTTAGCATAGTAAAAAGAGGGTCACGTCCAAAATTTAGTTTAGAATCTGGAAGGCTTTCACTAGATTTTGTGAGGATTCAGCTTTAGAAATTGTCACTCCAACATCTCTCAAATTCTAGCTTTTTACAGAAGGGATTGGAGAAGGGTCCAGGGTAATATTTCTGAAGTTTGCAGGAGCAAATAAAAGCCATTCAGCAGGTAAAGACTCTATCTCAAGATGGATTAGGCAGGTAACTCAACTTACCTACTCCTCTGCTGTTCTTTCTTCTCCTGTGAGACTACGGGAACATTCCACATGTTCTATTTCTCTTTCCTGGGCTGAGCATAGAGAAGCTTCTATCACTCAGATCTCTATGGTGACTATGTGGTCAACTCCTCACACCTGTTTCTGCCACTACAAGCTGGTTCTATTTAGTGGGTCTGTCCTTTCCTTTGTAAGAAACATTCTCCAGGCTGCTATTATTTCTCTGTAATATCCCTCATGTGGTGCTGACATGGTGAAAGGGAAATCAATAATTACTCATCAGAAATTGTATTTGAACCACTGGGTGCTCATGAGTAATAAAGTATACATTTATACAAATTTCCTCAGTGTTTGACGTAGCCAAAGGACATCCACTTCTTTGTTTTTTTGGACTCTTCCAGTCTTTCTGTTGCAACCTGCTGATGACACTCTGTGATAGTCTAAGCTCAGTGGTCACTTCTGTCTGAGAGCATCCTGCTTGAAGCCTTGCAATGGTGAGGTACGGTTTATCAATTGTAAGGTGTTGTCTTAGTCTCATGATGTCAAACTGTGAACAGTGTGATGAGGAGGACTGTATAAATCTCAATTCAGATTGATACCCTAACTTTATTGGACGATTCAGGGAGCAAACGCCTGTTGTGAATTTTGTCATTAAGCTCATCATCAGAAATCAGCAAGTTGTTTAAAAAAAAAAAATTAATTAATTTTATGTTCATCCTGAAATTTCATCCAAAAGCAAAATATCCCTAACTTTATGTGAGTAGTGTATGTCTATTGAATCAGTTCTTATTCTGATTAGGTGTGGTGAATACAGCAATCCTGGCATTGTTTTTATTCAGTTCATTGGGCAGTATAAGTGCCAGGTTCACTTCATTGTCCAGGTCAAAATATTTTGTTTTTTATATTTTACTACTTTTACACAATAAATCGCTTTCATACAAACATCAAGTTTTTGATCTGCTGTAGCCTAAGAGCCATTATTTTTCCATTGACATGCCCCTGCTGAGGGCTTTTTTTTTTTAAGGATAAATTGACATGTTTATTAGTACCATTTAGATGTATTTAAGACTTCAAAAAAAGTTGTTTTTTATTCTGCTTTTTGGGCGGGAAAACGAAGACACAATTCTGGCATGTTGTTTTTTCAGGTTAAATAATGTGACAATTTTGTAGCTTGAGTCATTGGCGATACTACTTACAGTATTTTCACGTTTTTATGCTTTGGCCAAATAATTTTACTCTTTTTGTTGCCCTTTATAAGACTAAGCTAAACATATGTCTAATTGGTATGCAAAACACTACTGTATAGAACGTATTGTAATCATTAAAGGGATTGTCTCAATTCATAATTTCATAGGATGCATGAATAAAATAATGCTGCTTTGCTCTGTCACTTCCTGGTCAAGCTGTCTGTAATTAGCAAATGAGCTCTGTGTATTCAGACTTCTCTGTTTATTATGTTTATTAGTCTAGATTAGCTAAATTACATTCTACCAGGACAGGAGAAGCTGCTGAGCTAAAGTAAACAGTAGAAATTACTGTCTTGTCTGAAAGATCAGATAACACACAAGCTCTCACTGTTGGAGTTCTGTGCTGGCCACGACTTGTGTGATGACGTCACTCCCTGCTATCAAACAGTAGGGGGGAAGGGGAATAGGGGGGGGGGGGAGATATGTACACTAGTCGGTCACTTGGGAAACCAGACAGAGCTCAAAAGGTGATAAAATCATTTGTAGCTCCTCAACAAAAAAAAAAATTAACAACGCAAAATATTTAGAAAACGCCTTCATTCAGTGTTCCCTACAAGTTGAAAGCTAATCGTTGTAGCGAGACAACCCCTTTAAGTCTTAATAGGCCTTCATAGTAGTCATTATTTGGCCTTCAGCTATTATGGCAAATACTGGCACCCCATATTCACATCAAGAGGAGGTAATTGTGGACTGAAGAGGTACCCCACCATCTGTCAAATCACTTTAATGCTGTGGCTGCTATTGAACACAGCATTAAAGGAGTTAAATAACCAAGACTAGCGTTACCTATGGGCCCAACCATTACAGAAGCATGGTTATGTCACACAGTATACATGTATGGCAATTTGTGGGGTGTACATTTAGCTCATGACATACATGAAAAACAAATATATGGAACAGGTTAAATAGCCTGCCTGTAGACATGGTACCTGAGCTCATTATATGATTGGACACCAAGAGGAATGTATTCATACAAAAATTGTTGTTAAACAGCTCCTTTGCCCCTCACTGTGGACATCATGTCCCAGGATCACATAATGCTTCAGCCAATTACTGACCACTATGGTCACATGCTGTTCATGCAGATTAGTTGCAGCATTATGTGTTAAATGAATGTGATGTCATCAGTGAGGTACCAAGGTGGTTACACTGGAGCTTTGGCAGTGCTGGAATGGTAATGATGGGAGCGGTAAATACAGGTTAATTTTCTATTTTAAAACATTGGGATGGGGTAGGGATGTTTTTAAAAGTCTTAGAAAAACCTCTTTAAGAACAAATGAAAATAAAAAAAAAAACAGTTGGTGAACACTGCATATAAAACTGACAAATCTAAAACACATACAAATAAAAATAGTAAACCGTAGGCTACATTTGAGCAAAGTTTTGTTTTGCATAATCATAAGAAGATGATTGTACAAGATTTTGGAACAAAAAGTTCAATTTTGATCCTGAAACATTGCCATGTCTTGAACCTAACCAGCAGTATTGCACTGCGATTCCAGAAATAGCCCAGTGACATAATTGTCTCTGGTTTCACCCTTTTTCCAATCTTGTACAACCCATTATATAATGCTTACCATATTTTAATACACAATATACACACATAATGGCAAACTAATGAATAACTAGTCAATCTTTAGGTCAGTCTTTTGAATTTTTATCCTTCCTCCACAAGAACTTGTCATTTTTTACCCAAAGTGAATCATTCCAGCTGTCCTTTTTAGATACTGAAGGCAAAACCGAAGTCTCACAAACTTTTTTAATTACAGACAAATCAGTGAGTCTATTGATGCTTTCATCATTTTGTTCACTAAGGATATCCCAAAAGTCTTTAGAACGGTGCCTTGGTTTCGTTATGGCAGGTTCATGGTGAGAGGGTATCAGTGGAACAGTAGATCGATTACCCTGAGAAGCAAAAAGATCATCCAGTATAGATGTATCACCAAGTAAGTCGGCAACAGAATCTTTCTTAATTTTTTCCGGAAGATTTTCAGGTTTCAACAAGTGACCTTCTGTGACATAGTTGATTTCTTTGGAAAAATATGTACCAGGCTCTGTCACTTTCAAGTCTACACGTGGGGACTGTTTACCTTCGTGGTAGTTACTACTTTTTTCCATGGGCATCTCGAGAGATGGTTTAGAATTTCTTCTGTCCGTGAGATGTTGCTTCTGGGTAATATTAATTTCATTTGTCTGTCCACAGTCTTCACTAAGATCTAAATCCGCAGATCTGGCTTTCTTATTTGTGTGTTCTGTAGATGGAGCTAGACATTTCTTTCTTCTTTTCATTTTGATTGCACACTTTTTGTCCTGAGATTTACTTTCTTTCATTTCATTTGCAGTCAAAAGAACCTGACTTGGGTAAAGATCTTCTGCTTCAGAATATTTTTTGGTATAAAATTCTTTAAGCATGGCTTGTCTTACATGTGACTTCACGCTGACTAGATGACGAGCAAACTCTTCAGCAGAAGCCATTTTGAAATATGCCATCATTTGCTCAAAATGTCTCCTAGAAAATAAAATAAAAATCAAAATGTTAGTTTTTTCATTTTCCTCCAAATGTAGAAAAATATAATCAGTTTGTATAGTACAACTAACAAGTAACAGCCAACGCATAAACTGTAAAAGCAAAGCATGCCTTTGGGATCATTCGGGAGAGATAAAGTCAGCTACTCACTATAATGGCCCAAAAGTCATTACTTTTAGAAACATTTAACTGGTGTTGTAACCTTAATTTATATTCAGTAAAACTGCAGGAGGTCTTGGTGTTTTGGAACCGTAATATGAAATCTAAAATTTCAATGTATTACAGCTGTGGGAAATCCCTTACAATAAAGGATTGGCCGATGTGTCTCTCTCCCTCTGGTTAGTAATCTTTTTATATAAATCTTTCATTTCATGCAACAGGCTTCTTAAAACTGAAGTTATAATACAAGTCATGAACTTTTACATATGAGGTGGTGTTTTATGAACGTGTGGTATTTTTGTACTTCTGCTATTTTTTGATCCCAATTAACCTCTCTTCACTTGGGACATGCATATAACCATCAGGGTTAACTATTTGTGTACATGAGCTGCCCTATGTTTGTTACCAATCAAGACTGTCAAAGTAAAAAGGAAACATACGAGTATATGACTCTTAACAAATTCTGCAGGTTAGTATGTCTATGCTTGTGCACGGACAGATTTTTGCAAACCATATCTGTTCATGAAAAAACTCTTGGTGGTAATATGAGTAAAACACGTGTTTGATCTAGACATCTGTCAACAAATCTAAATCCAAGCTTTTTTTTAAAATAATTTGTAAACTTCTTGAAGTACTTTGTTATGATGTGTGCCTTGTTTTTCTTATAAGTAGTAATTACTCAAAATGATTCTCAATGTTAATCAAAACCATATTTTTCTTGTGACATGCAAATGGTTTCCTTAACAAATACATGCAAAGTTTTGATTATGTTTAGTGTTAGAACAGTCAGTGCTGACAAGAGAACATCAAAATCCTTGTTTTCCGATTCCTTTTTCCCCTCACTCCTCTATATTTCATGAAAGTCCAGAGCAACAGCTCAAAACTTTCTAGACAAGATATCAAGCAAACCTAGATCTATATTTGCATTATGATTAGTACGCATTTATACAGACATGTAAACAGTTGAGTAGCATTATTATCACCCGCTAATATCAGGAGTCACCGTCGCATGGACAGCAACTCGATGATATGTGAGAGGTTCAAAAATAAAAACTGATCAGCACATCTAAAACAATTTTGAAGAAATTTGTGTAGGTGCAGCAAAGAAATGAAAATACAACAAAATATCAGCAGAACTCTACAAACACAAAGACTTAGTAAAAGTGAGCATAGGAGCTATTTCAAAGTGCATTCTGCTACTTTTTGAATAAATTAAAATTGGAGGTTCTTAGCACACATTTCTCAGTTCAGATGGGAACCTACTCTGACACTTTATCTCACTTGGTCTCTGTTCATACCTCCATATTTCCAGGGAGAGAAAGTCCAAGCTACATTGTGCTCTGATTAAAAACAAAAAAGTAGCAGAAATGCATTTTGAAATAGTTCCTATGTTCACTTTAACTCCCTTAGTGTTTGTAGAGCGCTGCTGATATTTTAGTGTGTTTGCATTGCTTTGCTGCCACACCAGCGTGCACCTATACAAATTTCTTTAAAATTGTTTTGGATGTGTTGATAATTTTTTTTTTTGTTTGTGCACCCCGAACATCCACACATTCATGTGTGGTTCCCATCTGAACTGATAACACCTCTCGCAATTACGACCAAAAGTATATGCCAAGAACCTCAAATGTTCATGTATTCAAAAAGGAGGTGAAAAACATTTTGAAATAGTTCCTATGTTCCCTTTAACTCTCTTAGCGTTTGTAGAGCTCTGCTATTTTGTTGTGTCTCCAAGTTTCTGGTAGGTTGTCACAGGTAACTGGAGCCATGCTGACTACAGTGCATCTCACTGCTGCTGGAGATTGCACGGAGGGAGGGTCTACTAATCGAAACCAGTGATTGAGGTGGTCCCACAAAGGCTCAATTGGGTTCAAATCTGGAAGAAAAAAAAAGATAGACTTGTGCCCAAATCAGTTGAGTGCCTTCAACATGGATGAACAGGTCCAAAGAATGATACAAAATCATTCCCCAAATCATAAAGCTCATTCACTTTCAGCAATGGTTGCAGGGTGTTTGTCAGTTCTCGCCTGACACGCTAATGTTCATCTGTTTGATAAAGAACAAAACGTGACTCATCGGTAAAGGAAACACTTAGGAGCGGAGTACCAATTCTGATAATGCCATGAAAATCAAAGTCTTTTCTGCAGATTCAACTTGGTCAGCAGAAGTGCTGTGACCATCCATGTGCTCCAGAGCCCCATATATAGTACTGTTGTTTAAGAAACTGCAGCGAGTTGGTCTTCCCTCATCCACATAACCACACTTCATCTTTCACATGACGCTCCGCAGTTTCTATGCCGCTTATTCACAATGGTGCCTTTTGTTTACTCATGATACATTTTCACAGTAGCACATGAACAGTTCACAAACTGCACAGTTTCAGGAATACTGCTACTCTTGGGCCCGAAAGTCAATCATCCCCTATTGCAACTCTGATAAAACTTCCCATTTACCCATGACAGCAATGAGGGATATGTGTGCAGACAGTCTATGGCACATCTTCATTCATGAGATACATACTGTCAACATTGAAATTAGAAATTGGTCATAGAAATGTGACTTGACAGACAGAGAGAGTGAGAGAAAATATAAGGATTGTGAGCAGTAGACCCTCTCCCCATTAACCCAGAGGTTTTTTTTAATAAGGTAAGTGTTAGAAAAAAAAATATTCCAAAGTCCCCAGTAGTGACCCAATTTTTCAGACTACACCCTACAATAAACGTTTCTAGGATTTGGTGCAAGTTTTAATTACACAAGTGTTTAATAGACTGTATTTAGCATTAGGCTATAAACAAAGAAAGGTTTATTCTTTTAAATAATTTGTGGTTTTAGCTTCACAGTTTTCATCTTTAGAAGATGTAATAGAAGACAAATTATTTTAAGATCTCTTAAGGGACATTTATGGTTGTAAACTGCTGTTTGGAAACATTTATAGAATGGTTTTTAGAGAATTGATTTTGCTGAAATGTTTTTTGAGCACCAAGTTACATCTAAAGGGCAACAGGGATACCACCATATTAAAAACCCACTAGAAGTGACCCCATTTTGGAAACTACACCCTTAAAGTATTCTTCTAAGAATGCACCGAGCATTTTCACCTCAAAGGTGTTTTTAAGGAATGCATGAAACGGAAAATTGCAGTTTTTCCACAGATTGTGCCCAATACATTGTGTGCAGCTTGTGCCACTGTAAAAAGAAAACACTCTAAATATTGTGCTGCTCCATTCATCTTAGAAGCACCCAATATATTTTGCATTGACAAACGACAGGACTCAGGAGTGAAAGACCATAAAACACAATAAAGGCCTAATTTGTGATTTAGACAACATTGGCTGACAAGTAAACAAAACCTACAGAGATACATTGCAAGGGCAATAGATACAGAAATCACATGTAAATGTGTGCTAAAACATTATAAATACAAGGGGAACCGAAAAAGAGGATGCCAACACTAAAATAAAATCAATAATTTTTTTTATTGATATACATTAAAAACAAAGTTTTGCAATTATTATTTTTTTTTAAACGTGCACCCAATGGTACAAAAAAGGCAGCTCACAAAGCCATACACAGATGTAAACAAATTGCTGCAGAAATGTGCGCGTTTCGCACATTTCACAGTTGCGCTTTATCAAACGTGCGTTGGAGTGGTCTGCTTCTTGCCCTCCATCAGATTGCTTTAGGTTGCGTATGCATTATTTATTTTGAATTGTTATATCTATCCTATATGCATTGATTATATTTAGCATTTCTGCAGCAATTTGTTTACATCTGTGTATGACTTTGTGACCTGCCTTTTTTGTTCCATTGGGTGTACTTTTTTAAAAAAAATAATAAATTCAAAAAATGTTTTTTAATGTATAATCAATAAAAAGTATTGATTTCATTTTGTTGTTGGCACTCTTTTTTTCAGTTTCCATTGGCTGAGAAGTGTAGAGGCTCTAAAGTTGAAACAGACTGTAAAGTCCTCACCCCTAAGGGTGAAAACACTCAAGTGTTTTCGAGACATTAGCACACAATGGCTCCTGCAAAATAAAAATTGCATTGTTGTGCCCAGTCTGTGCCCTTAAAGGAGTTTTATCGTTTGAACTGTTCGTGCTGTTCTGCTAATTCTCTCAGATTGAGTTTGAAATCCAGGGGCGTGTCTCTCCTCTCAGCAGGCGTGTGTCTCCTCCCAGGAGGCGTGTCTCTCCTCACTGAAGACCTGTGACATCATTCTGGGTTAGGCAGTAGAAGCAGAAGGGTGTCTGTATATAACAGCTCTGTAG
Organism: Phyllomedusa bahiana; assembly: GCA_025379985.1. Taxonomy (NCBI): domain Eukaryota; kingdom Metazoa; phylum Chordata; class Amphibia; order Anura; family Hylidae; genus Phyllomedusa; species Phyllomedusa bahiana. The sequence continues at coordinate 17,056 of JAODAL010009709.1, read as the reverse complement.
CCTCCTGCATGCTTATGTCTGCAGCCTTCAGTCTCCACAAGCTCCAGCAAGCACCTATTATATCTCTTAGTTTACACATAAATTACAATGAAAGCCAGCAGCTTTTACTTCTATTCTAGCGGTGTTCACCCAAATTGTACTGACAACAGGCAGAGATCTTTACTCAACTACAAGGACAAATGTCAGCTTCAAGTAAAGATCCCTGCTTGCGGTCAGTGACATGTGAGTGAAAACAATGGGGGTAGAAACAATCAGCTTTGAGAGAAGACCCTGCTCAATCTATAACTAACTTGGTCTGGTAGTGTACTGGTAGAGCTTTGGCTTTAAAAGGAAGGGGTTTGGCGTTCTAGTCCCTCACAGAGTATCCCCCTCCCCCCCCCCCAAATTCTACACATGTAGAGAGACCTAAAATATATATGCCAATCTCTATAATGATATATATACACATCCATAGCTCCCCTATATCATGTCTCATCCCCCAGAGTATATGCATTGTATCACATATGTTGGAAGTGCTTGGTGTGACTGCGAGGATGGGACACTATATAGGGGAGCTTTGTGTGTGTGTATATAAATAAAATTATAGATGTCTACACATATATTTTCATATCTTTACATATATGTACAATTTATAAAAGAAAAAAAAAAAAAAAACTACTGATGGGGCTTGAACTCCCAACCTTTCTCTTGCAGAGTGGATCAGCTAAACACTAGACTACACATACAGCTTGTATAGACACAGTATTGAATCCTCATGTTATACACTACAGACGATGATGTCATAAGGAGGCGGGGCTTGCATTAGGTCTGAGGAACAGAACGCCCTCTTTTCAGAGTAGCAGCTTAAGGACTGGACAAGTGAGGAGGTGAATCAACCTCTTGGCAAAAGCCCTTTAAACAGGCAGTAATTGCCCAGATCATTCACCATAGAGCGGGGAGATATATATAGAGCCAGCAGACCTTGGTTTCGCTATCAATTTTAACAGCTCAGAGGGGAGTAAACACAGAGTGACAGGCAGCCAATCACAGCGCAGGGGGCGTGGCCGGGGCATTTCCTGTCTAGGGGCGTATCCCAACAGACTGAATGAAATGTCAGTCAGCCAATCACAGTGCAGGGGACGTGTCTAGGGGGCGGGAAACGTCCAGGGGGCGTGTCCGACCAGCAACAGCAGAAATAGAACACAGATTTACAGAAAAGCTCATATCTGCTAAACCAAGTGACTGAGGTAATGCAACCCAATTACAAAACTGCTTATTTTTACTGTCCCCATAATCTGAGACATGATCTTTGTAACTATAAAACCCCTTTAAATACACTCACCCATTACATTATTTAGTGGGTTCTTCTGGTAAGAGCAACACCATAATGGTAGAACTAAACTGTTTTTTGGGTACCCTGCAGGGATCAAAGTTGTTGGACCACCATTTATTTGCCGAGCCTCTACACAGATAGTACAGTGGGTTTTCGCAGGAAATGACTCTGTTCTTGAAATAACACCACTAGAGGTATTTATCTTGGGGTACCATAAGTATTATGCTTTAAATCAGTTATGATTATTATTATAGTCTCAAAGTAAACAAGATTGTTAAAGTTAGGCATTTACTGGCATCATTTCTCTTTTAATTAGTAGGACAGTTTTGCAGAAAGAATATTAATTGAACTATTTTGTGTAATGTCATGGTTTATCTAAGCACTAATAAATATTTTCCATGCTCTAGGTCCACTGCACTGATTTTCCACAAGATCACACCATAATATGCTGTTTATTAAACTTGTTCAGAGTCCATTATTGAGGATTAGCAAATAAATATTTGTTTTTTATAGATTAAAGATTTGCAAATGTGGAAGACTGTAACATTACTAAGCCATGTTCCAGTCTGGCATGCAGCTGCCAAGAAAACTTTGTCTTTTAGTTGCCAAGAACATGACCTCAGTTTTAACCTGACAGTGTGACCTTCTCAGAAAAGAAAAATTGCTGTACTCATTATCGCTATAAAACGTATAGTTGGGTATGTTGCATTAACATCCCAGAAATGTAAGGTTTGATTTCATGTTTTATATTTGTATAGTATCCATTATTTTCTAAATTATGCCTTTGGCTGCAGCACAAACTCAAATTTCCAGTTCGAGGGAAACACGTAACATCATGAGACACTATAAGAAAAGTAGCTAAACTTTAAATAACAGTGTCTTTACAATATTACAAAAAAGTGCAGACATAAAAAGGAGTTGTGGCCATTCTTGACTTGCCTGTTTTAGTAAATACTTGTGTTCCCTGAGAAATAAAAATTCTTATCTGTTAACTCGATGTTGTGCTTTTTCTCTGTCATTCCTTCTAGAAATACCTTACTGAATCTGTCAGTTGGGTTTTGTAAATTGGGGAAGAAAACACTAGAAAAGAGTGAAACAACTAGTGAAGAAGTTTCCAAATGATACAAAAAATATGCAAAGCAAAACCAACAACAATAAAGAATCTGTGCCTAAAACCTAACTTTTAATAAATTCCCATAAAACTCCAGAGGACTGGAGATAAATATACACAAACACCACAAAACATGTCAAATAACAAAAACAAAGTAGGGTGAACTAACACATCAGTATATGTTAAATGGCTACCTCCCATATCCCTAGTGCCCCTAACTACTCCCTAGTCAAAAACAGGGTAATCGCCCCAAAAAGGGTGGTCCTGTCTGGAACCTAGCCCTGTATAGTACTGACCCTTATCCTATAGTCAATGAAAGCCCCAACAAGTTTCGATGTCCCAAAGTAGCATCACTTCAGGGGGCAGTAAGGGATGGTTTATAGATCAAAGCTTTATATAGGTATCAGTAAGGGTTAAAACGACAGTAAGGTTATGTTTCTTTGTATTATCTACATCAGAGGTTACGGTATTGCGGGGTTATCCTGCCAAATGTGAGTCAGGGTACTGGTACATATTATGGAGCAGGAAGAAGTGCTAGTACAGATAATAAAGCAAAAGAAACAAAAGAGGAAGTGTAGGATGATAGAGTAACAATACCAAGATATAGTGTATACAAACAGCTATTCATCCATACATATACTCATAGTTGGTAAATGGTGCACATGAATCATGGTCGGGTATATCATCACCCCTATAGTGTTATTTAATGGAGTATGGTGTCTCCCAGATAATCGTCCAATATTCAGAACATAAGCACACTCACTTAAAAGGGTGTTATCGTTTGAGCTGTTCGTGCTGTTCTGCTAATTTTCTCAGATTGAGTTTGAAATCCAGGGGCGTGTCTCTCCTCTGAGCAGGCGTGTCTCTCCTCTCAGCAGGCGTGTCTCTCCTCACTGAATAACTGTGACATCATCATTTTGTTTGAAGCAGGGGATGCAGAAGGTTGTCTGGATATAACAGCTCTGTAGCCTCCTGCATGCTTATGTCTGCAGCCTTGAGGCTCCAAACTCCAGCAAGCACCTGTAATATGTCTTAGTTTACACACAAATGACATTGAAAGCCAGCAGCTTTAACTTCTAGTGGTCTTCACCCAAATTGTACTGACAACAGGCAGAACCTTTACTCAACTACAAGGACAAATTCAGCTTCAAGTAAAGGTCTCTGCCTGTTGTCAGTAACATGAGAGTGAAAACAATGGAGGGAGAAGCACTCAGCTTTTAGAAAAGACCCTGCTCAGCCTGTCACTAACTTGGGCTGTTGGTGCAGCGGTAGAGTTTTAGCTTTACAACGAAGGGTTTGGAGTTCTAGTCCCTCACAGAGTATTTTTTTTTGTCCCCCCTAAATTCTCCACATATGTATAGAGACCTAAAATATATGTGTCAATCTCTATAATGATATATATATATATATATATATATATATATATATATATATATACACATACATAGCTCCCCTATATCATGTCTCATCCCACAGAGTATATGCATTGTATCACATATGTTGTAAGTGCTTGGTGTGACTACTGTGACAATGGGACACTATATAGGGGAGCTTTGTGTGTGTATAAATAAAATTATAGATGTCTACACATATATTTTCATATATGTGTTTCATACATATGTGTACAATTTATAAAAGGAAAGAAAAAAAAAAAACTACTGATGGGGCTTGAACTCCCAACCTCTCTCTTGCGAAGGTGATCACCTAAGCACTGCACTATACAAGCAGCTTATGCAGATACATTGTTGAATCCTTATGTTATACACTACAGACGATGACATCATAAGGAGGCGGGGCTTGCATTAGCCCTGAGGAATAGAACGCCCTCTTTTCAAAGTAGCAGCTTAAGGACTGGACCTGTGAGGAGGTGAAACAACCTCTTGGCAAAAGCCCTTTAAACAGGCAGTCATTGCCCAGATCATCACCATAGAGCTGAGAGATATATATAGAGACAGCAGACCTTGGTTTCACTATCCATTTTAACAGCTCAGAGGGGAGTAAACAGAGAGTATGCAGGTAGCCCATCACAGCGCAGGAGGCATGGCCGGGGTGTTTCCTGTCTAGGGAGGTATCCCAACATGCTGAATGAAATGTCATCCAGCCAATCACATTGCAGGGGGTGTGTCTAGAAAATCGACCAGGGGGCATTTTGACCAGCACCAGAGCAACAGCAGCAACAGAATGCAGATTTACAGAGAAGCTCATATCTTCTAAACCAAGTGACAGAGGTAATGCAACCCAATTACAAAAGTGCTTATTTTTACTGTCCCCATAATCTGAGACATGATCTTTGTAACGATAAAACCCCTTTAAGCAAGATGTAGTAGCACATTAGTAAGTGCATAGGTATTTATATCAAATGCACCAGTCATACTTGCCCGTACCCTATTCCGGCACTATGAGGCAGTTTCATGTAAATTATGTACACACCCCTATCATACCATAGGAGAGATACCTGGAAAAACCTCCAAAGTATACTCCAACATCACCCCAATCAATCCCCAAAACCTGTCCAGGCGGAAGGGATGAAGCCTCCAATGAACAGAACCATACGGTTCTTTAAGTGGGATGTCACTCTCGCAGTCCGTGGCGTCCCACCCCGTCACTACTGCGCTCAAACAGGGTGCTCTCCTATGGTATGATGGGGGCCTCTCTGTAAACTCTCCTCTCTCCAATCTGTCCAGAATACAGCAGCCAGGCTCATCTTTCTTTCCAGCCGCTATACTGATGCCTCTACCCTGTATCAGTTACTGCACTGGTTGCCCAATCAGAACAAAATACAACATAAAATAATCACTCTCATCCATAAAGCTTCCCACACTGCTACACCCCCCTACATCTCCTCTCTGTCTACAATCCCAGCTTTTCGCTACAGTCTGCTGATGATCTTCGACTAAATGCCTTGATCATCCGAACCTCCCATGCTTGCCTCAAAGACTTTGCACATGCTGCACCAGTTCTTTGGAACATGCTACCTTGTATGATCAGGTTTACTCATACCCCTCAAAGTTTTAAGTGCACCCTGAGAATACATCTTCTTAGGCATGCCTACCAAGATCCCTAACCGCTAACCCCCAACTTTCTGTTACACACATTTCTGTCACTCCCTGCAGTGGGTCACGTATCTGTATATACAGGTACTGTGGGTAGATAGATTGCAGGCGCATGGCCTTAAATAAAATTACCCTGTATTTTTGAAACATGGTTGGGCCATTGTGTAAACCAAGCACTTCTCACCTTTTGTTTCACCCCTATTACCACATTGGTTGTAATATTCTGACTTGTAGTTATGACATTGCTAATGATATTTGACATTGATCTTTAAAGCCTATCTGAGAGCAGTGTATGATAGAGGAGGGAAAAAAGTAGAGTTCCTTTACATATAAGTTTATATGATTTGACGTCTGACAGGATTCTTAAAAGAGAAAGTCCTCCATACCCTGCCCACCTACATTGATTGACAGTTTTGTCTATACACATAATGATACTGGGAAAGATGTCAATCATTCTATATAGATGGGATAAGCAGGACTTTAGCTGTCTTTTAAGAAATCCTATCTTGATTTACTGTTTTTTACTCAGAAATCCTGCCCCAAATCATATAAACTTATATATCATAGAGATCAGCTTCTCTCTCTCGGTTATGTTCTGCTCTCAGATAGGGTAGCATAAACCCAGTCAGGATCATCATGTTTTTTCAGTTCTAGGATCACCTGACTAATACCTTAGAAATGGTGTATATGCAGAATGTGAGAGGTAATGACGGCACTGCACCCTCTCTAAATTGAAGAAGTGAAGCATTAATCATAAGCGTCTTCAGGCTGGCTAATGGAGCAGTATAAGTGCATCGCATTGTGAAGTGACAACTGGGTGTTCAGTGGTATGGACTAGCCACAGTCCAATAAAATATCTTGCAAAGAAAAAAGCACTGCGACACTCAACATCACAGTGTGGAGACAGCAAACAGGTTGATGGCAGTTTCATGCCAAACTGCGTTTTTTTTTCTTTCATTGCAAGTGGTTATAAATGGTGTATATCCCAGGAAGGGGAGGAGCAATTCCCCGAAACGTCGCACGGAGGTGCGTGATCGATGTCCGCGGACACTGGCGTCTCGAGCTCACTGGCGTGTGAGCGAATGATCGATTCCTGAACGACCTGGAGGGTCGCAACAAAGAAACTCTTGAGCTAAGCTTCTTTACTATTTACTAGAGACTGGCATCTGTGTGTTTACGGGTTAATGTCATACATGTCAAGTTTTAAGAAGATTTATTAAAATTTTGTATGTTTTAAGGTTCTATTGCATTATTAGGACTGTATATATTGGGGAGTGGAGAACCCCATTGTTAGAAACCTATTTTTGAAGCGCTATTGAGTATCAAGGGGGCCCACTATATATATTTATATAATATATATATATATATATATATATTTATATATATTATACTGTTATCATATGGCTCCCATGCTAAAAAGGTATAATACAAAGTATCTGTTTTTTTTTTCTTTGCCAGATGACTCTATATAAAATATCAGAACATGTTGCGTGAATGAGGGCCGAGAAATACTTTAGATGCATGCAACAGGAGCTTTCCCAGCACATACTGTATATCATACAGAATTTAGTGTGAATTTATCCTTACAAAACAACAGCACTTGTCTAATAATGAGCACAATACCAAGCTTCCTGTGGGATACATTATTTCCAAAGGCTTATGGGAAAAGAGCTGAACTCTTCAGCATCCTTTATTGGATGTAGCAATCCTCATGGCTCATCTGACTCACTGAGACTTGCAATGTGAACATGATTTAAGTCAAGCCTAGTTTTGTTTATCTGCATATAGCTGTTGCCCCTCATCAGTGCAGAGTACAACTTACTGGCTGACTAGGTGAGAGGCGCCGAGTGTGGCTCAGATGTATCTCACCATGAGAATGTATTGCATTTTACACCTCACTATGTATGTTATATTCTATAAATATTCCAATATTTTGTTATGCATGACTTGGGTTATAGTTTACAGTCTGCTTAACATTCTACTTTATTTCAAGATAAATTATACTTACTTTCTTATCACTTTAGGTGTATCACCCATCAAAAACATAGTGTCACCAGCTTGAAGGACTTTTTTCTCTTTGTGGAGAACTGGATTATGTGCGATATCTTCACGTGCTTCAAGTTTGCTTTGTTGTGAAACTTCATCTTCCTTGACCAAGTTAGATTTCTATATTTAAAACAAATATGGAAAATATTAAACTTAATTTAGGGCTGTGATACATTTTTGATAAGTTATTATTTCAAAAAAGGACAATATTAGAAATATAAATGTAATAATTGCAGAAGCAACACAGACACAAAAGATACTGCTGATAGAAGAGCCATGGCTCAAGTCCTTAAGTAACTATTATGTCTGTTTGTCTTTACATCACAGCAGCAACTGTTTCCAGTAACATCTCAGACCTATTTCACATTTCCTTATACAGCTTGTTAAAAGCAAGTCAGCGTCGCCTAACAAAACACAACTGGGTAGCTTGGTTGAGCAAGGAGGTCTTGATGTAGAAAACAGTCCTTAAAATTATCTTTGGATTTCACATTACGCTGCTGTATTTCACATTTTGCGACAGCGATGGCAGGAGGAACACATCCATCAACTTCTGCATCGTATATTATATGTCAACTTTTCTTCAAGTACTAAGAAAGCAAAGTTTTACTGTGTGTTAATACCGGACATTGACATTTTATTTTCCAATGAACCAATAATGAGGGCCGGTGGACAAGGGCAGGAAATTAATGTTGCTGGTAAGAATATAAACCCACTGCTTCTAAAAAGCATTTTGTACAAAGACTAGAGAGGGATGATGATAGAAAAGTTCAAGTTATATGGAATTTAAAGATGGATGACTCAAGTTCACATATAGAAGGTGAAAAGAAATCACCTACTTACCTTAAAAATAATAGCAGCTTTTTCTATGGTTACCTGAGCTTATGCTTGGTAAGAAAGTACGAAGGGCTTTAATTTCCTTTTTGCATAACTGTTATGGAAGGATTTAAAACCCTGATGAAAGTGAATGTATTGATAGCAAAAGTTATTTGTAAGATTCATTTTTCATTCCCATATGTACTATTAAACTACGTCTAGGACTGAAATCCTGACAACACAAAATCCTGCTTGCTTTTTGTACCCCCGCTTTCTGAGAGCTGTAAGGGTGCATTCACATGGCAAGGACAAAATCTGCTCAGTTTTGACCTCAGCAGAACTGTCCATCCCAACTGGTTTTTGGGCATTTTTTTTACACAAAAAACGGTTGTTTTTCAGCAGTTTTGGATTTTTTAACTGTTTTTGTCACTGATTTAATCCAGGTTTTCAAGCATTGCTTGTCGGTTTCCAGACCGTTTCTAAATCCACAAACCGTCTGAGAAAACAACCAATAAACCATGCAGTGTAGACGGGCCCTAACCGTCTTTAAAGACTTGAATATATATATATTTTTTTTTGTCATGTTCATTTTTTTTTCTTCCATGCTTTTCAAGAGCCATAACTTCTTTTATTTTTTCATTTATAAAGATGTTTCAAGGCTTATTTTTGTGAGACAACATGTCCTTTTTAACAGTGCCATTGACCATACCACACAATATATGGAGAAATACCCCCACAATTCTTTATAGGATGGAATATGAAAAAAAAACATAATGGTGCCATTTTTGCAGGGGTTCATTTTAATGGAGTTCATCGATGGGTGTAATTGACATGCTATCTGTATTCTGCAGGTCAGTATGATTTCAGTGATACCAAATGTGTAGTGTTTTCATTATGTTTTAGTAAATAATAATAGTTTTTTTTTTTTAAATATAAACTTTCTGTACTTTTTATATTTTCACTGCTGCCCCATTTTCTGTGACCAATAACTTTTTGTTTTTCCATCTATGGGCCTTAGTAAGGGCTCATTTTTTGTAAGCTGAAGTGTAGATTTTATTAGTACCATTTGCAACTTTTGATCACTTTTACACTAATTTTTTTGGTTACCTGAAAAACGCAATTTTGGCATCGGGTATTTTTTTTCTATGTTGTTCCTCATGTGGGATAAATGATTTGATACTTTAACGCACTGGACTTTTACAGTGATGGCTATACGAAGTATGTGTAACTTTTTTTTGTCAAATGGAAAAATAGGGATGTTTTCAACTGTTAGAATTTTTTTTACTTAGGAAACTTTTTTTTCATTTGTATCTGTTGCCCTCTAGCGTCACTCCAAGTACTTGACCAGTAAGGGATGCGATCGATTGTACACCACTCTGCTATATATACACATATAATATATAACTATATAAAATATATATATATATATATGTATATATATATGTATGTATGTATGTATGTATGTATAAAGGTATACAAAGAAGGCACTCCTACTACCTCCTACCTATGGAAGGAAGCAGTAGGAGCAGTAACTTGGCAGCTATGGAAGCCTCCACTAGACTCCCAGCTGACATGGCAACTGATGATGAGATTGCGAGGCATTTAGAGAACATAATGGTGCACATCAATGTTTATTTGAAGAAAAAATGTTGGACCAGCACCAAAAAATTGCATATATGTATACTACAGAAAGGTATACAAATATGGTGATTGCTATGTGTGGTGCACCAGTATTTTGTGTTGATGCTGGGTAACCCTCTCAATCAAATAGTAAAAGCGTCATCAATTGGTTGTAAGTCAGAATGGAGCGCCACATGTAACCATATAACTAGTACTAGCATTGAATCCTTATCTACATGGAATTGTAATACTAGCAATCACCCCACTCATGGGTAGTAGGCATGTGAATGGTTGTTTATCGTATTTTTACAATTGTGCAATCTCCCTTATGGTACTGTGGTTTTTCTGCATATTGTTGTGAACTGGTTCTAATCCTATGTGCAGTGTTTTACAAGACAGTTAATCCCCTCGTGGATGGGTGTGTGAGCAATTGTTCATGAGTAAGCTGCACCTGTGCAATTTTTCTCATGTACCACTGGGGCTTATTGCTTCCTACTGGAAATGGTTTATTATCCAGCCATTGAGCTGTGAGTATGGTCTTGTGGCTGTGTTTTTAAGCAAATAATGTCCCATTTTGTTGTGACTTATTTTAAATTAGTAGGAAATAGGCTTCTGAATTACAATGGGGGTCACAAGTGAAATTCCAAATGAACATAATAGGTATGTTTTTTTTAGTCTGAGAATAAAACGTCGGACTTGTAATAAACCCCCCCCAAAAAAGGGGAGAACATTTTGTCCATGGTTAGATTTGAACCTAGATCCCCAGTCTAGTACAGCAATATTGTAACAAATGAGTCACTGTGTCAGGTTCAGACTGGTTTTAACTTAAGTAACATTTTTTTAGAAAAATGGATCTACATTAGGAAAGTTAGACACCTCAATTTAATATATATTTCTTTAACACTATACTAAATTACAGTTGTCTCTAACTGATGTGGCTCATACTCTTTACAAACCCATGCAATTAATATTATTCCATAAATATTCAAACAACCAAGAGTGCCAGTTTGTGTGGTATAATTTTAGTGTCAAATTTTAGATGCTACGGAAGGCTGGAAAGTAACATTGATTGAAACTGTAAAAAAAAAAAAAAATGCCCTCTAACGTAATATTATGTTCAGGTTTCTCAGTGGTTTTATTGCTTCCAATGCATTCAATTCTGAAACTCTGGCAAAAAAATAGTTGAACACCTCCAGCAATTTGATGGTGACTACTCCTGTGTGTGTGTGTGTGTGTGTGTGTGTGTCTCTGTCTGTGTGTCTGTCTATGTATATATATCATATAATCTGACCAGAGTATAAGCCGAGGCAACTAATTTTGCCACAAAAAACTGGGAAAACTTATTGAATCGAGTATAAGCCTAGGGTGGAAAAAGTAGCGGCTACTGGTAAATTTAAAAAATAAGAATGGATACCAATAAAATTACATAGGCAGGTATAATTAGTTTAATGTCCTCTATAAGTAGGTATAGGCAGTTTAATGTCCCCCATAAGTAGGTAAATGTCCCCCATAGGCAGGTATAGGCAGTTATATGTCCCTCATAGGCAGGTATAGGCAGTTTAATGTCCCCCATAGGTAGGTCTAGACAGTTTAATGTCCCCCATAGGCAGGTATAGGCAGTTTAATGTCCCCCATAGGCAGGTATATGTCCCCCATAGGCAGGTACAGGTAAGTATGTGTCCCCAACAGGCAGGTATAGGTAGGTATATGTCCCCCCATAGGCAAGCATTGGCAGGTATTGTCTGGTTTAGGCAGATATATGTCCCCCTAGGCAGGTATATGTCTCTCATAGGCAGGTATAGGCAGAGTTTGTTAAAAAAAAAAAAAATACAAATACTCACCTTTCCCCGCTGCTCCAATGCGCTCTGTCTTCTGGCACAGGCGGCGTGATGTCATCAGGCTGCGCAGGCAGCGTGATGACACTAACGCCACCTGTACCATCCTATTACAGAGCAGGGAGCGATCGCTCTCTGCTTCGCAATAGTGTCTTCAGCTGTATGCGCTCCCAGAGGAGTCGCATACAGCTGAAGAGAACCCCGCCGGCGCTGTGACTTGAGTATAAGCTGAGGAAGGCTTTTTCAGCACATTTTTTGTGCTGAAAAACTCAGCTCATACTTGAGTATATATGGTAGATACAGACATATATTATATATATATATATATATTATATAATATATATTATATATAAATATATATATATATCTCTCTATATATATATATCACACACACACACACACACACACACACACACACACACACACACACACACATATACACACACACTGCTTTATTGGCTATTGTTTTGGTCACTTTTGCATTTCGTCATTGCTTTCACCCGTAGAGGTAGCATGAGGCAGTGCCTACAACTAATGCAGCTCATCCAGGATGGCACATCAAAGTGAGCTATGGCAAGAAGGTTAGCTGTGTCTGTCAGGACAGTGTTCAGCATGGAGCAGATACCAGGAGACAGGCCAGTACAACAGAAAATTTTGAGGGGGCCATATGAGGGCTGCAACCCAGCAGCAGGACCGCTACCTCCTCCTATGTGCAAGAAGGAACAGGAGGAGCAGTGCCGGGGCCCTACAAAATACAGGCAGGTATATAGTTAAAGCTTCACACAGGCAGGTATATAGCTAGTTAGGTCTCCATACAGGCAGGTATATATGTAAAGCTCCTCACAGGCAGGTATATAGTTAGGGCTTCCCACAGGCAGTAATGTGGGGTCCCCAGGCAGGTAAATGATAGTTAGGTGTGTCCCAGGCAGGTATATGGATAGTTCGTGTGTCCCAGGCAGGTATATAGTTAGGTGTGTCCCCAGGCAGGTATTAGTTAGGTGTGTCCCAGGCAGGTATATAGATAGTTAGGTGTGTCCCCGGGCAGGTATAGAGTAGCCAGGTGGTCCCAGGCAGATTATGTTGGTGTGTCCCCAGGCAGGTATAGAGATAGCCAGGTGTGTCCCCAGGCAGGTATAGAGATAGCCAGGTGTGTCCGAAGGCAGATATAGAGATAGTTAGGTATGTCCCCAGGCAGGTATATAGTTAGGTGTGTCCCCAGGCAGGTATATAGATAGTTAGGTATGTCTCCAGGCAGGTATATAGTTAGGTGTGTCCCCAGGCAGGTATATAGATAGCTAGGTGTGTCCCCAGGCAGATATATAGTGAGGTGTGTCCCTAGGCAGGTATATAGATAGTGAGGTGTGTCCCCAGGCAGGTATACAGATAGCTAGGTGTGTCCCCCAGGCAGGTATATAGATAGCTAGGTGTGTCCCCAGGCAGGTACATAGATAGTGAGGTGTGACCCCAGGCAGGTGTATAGTTTTATGGCCAAAATTAAAAATAACAAACACTAATACTCACCTTGGCTTACCTGACTCTCGGCCGAGCGCGCTCATCTTCTATCTGAGGAGCTTCCCGGGCTGGTGGCGTGATGACATCATGCCGCCAGCGCCGGGACACTCCTCCGTCAGCTCCTGGGCCCGCACAGAGTTATTACTGTGTGTGCCCAGGAGAGGCAGCGGCGCGGTGAGCGGAGTTCATCGCGTCGCTGCCTAATTCACCCGCAATAGCAGCGCTGACGGCCCGCGGCGGCCTATCAGCAATACCCGGCCCCGGCGGGCCGTCAGCGCTACTATTAGCAGACCTGGGCATGGTACGCCGCGGGCCGCCTCCGACGAGCTGTTGGGCCGGATGCGGCCCGGGGGCCGTACTTTGCCCAGGTCTGATCTAGGATGTGGTATTTTATAGTGTTCCTTTATTTTTTTACATATATATATAATATATATATATATATAGATATATCTATATATATATATATATATATAATAAATATATATAATATATATTATAGAATATATATATATAATAATATATATATATATATATATATATAACTATATATATATATACTATATATATATAACATATATATATTATAATATATATATATATATATTTAACTATATTATATATATATTTAACATATATAATAACTATATATAAAAAATATATTATAAACTATTTATATGATAAACTATATTTTATAATAACATATATATAATATATAACTATATTATATATAACTATATATATAACTATATAACTATATATATATAATATATATATATTATAACTATATAACTATATATATAACTATATATTATATTATATATATATACTATATATATATAACTATATATATATATATAACTATAACTATATATATAACTATATCTATATATATAACTATATATATATCTATAACTATATATATAACTATAACTATATATATAACTATAACTATATATATAACTATAAATATATATATATATATATACTATAACTATAAACTATATAATATATATATATATATATATACACACACATACACACATAAATATAATAAAATATATTATATATTATATATTATACACAGAAAAACACACAAGTAAAAGTGTGAATTCAAGCATTATAATTCGTAACTGCCTGATAAATAACCAGTCTGGTCTTGCCAACAATTTTTATAACTTTAATAGGCCCTAGCTTTGTTCCCTTTTGAAAGTATAGTACATGAAGGAACAACGTATTTTGTTTACACATCTGTTCAAACAAAGAAGATGAAAACACATTTATTGGAATAACATCCAAATCCTATAAAATTAGAAAGTCACTCACTTACTTGTCTCAGCAAAGAATAAAAAGAAAACTCAAATGACTGTAAAAACATGCATTGTAAATAAGTCAACACAGATGGCATCTGGAACTCAAAACAATGAAAAAAAAATCTTTTAATTGCATTTGTGAAAACATGTTAAGAAACTCTCGCTCTTTACAATTCAACTGGTCAAGGATTTTTGCCTGGGGATACAAAATGTTACAGTAAACATAATATTGTAAGATTTAATTCTGGTGTAAGCCTCAGGCAACCATGAATTATCCTTGAATTGTCTTAAATCAGCATTCTGGGACCCATGCCAATCAGTTACAAGACCTACCACAAACTCACACTGAAAGAGTTCATTTAACTGTCTGTTGTGTTTCCAGTGAAAAGAGATCTTTCTAATATCTTCATTTCCAGCAGCCCATTTCCCAATCTGCTTGCTTGATGTAGGGATGTATTTCAGAACATAAAATGATCATATACATAGACAAAGGTTGAAAAGGCCCGTCTATTCATGACCCCAATGTTACGTGTTTCTTGTGACAGGACAAAAAGATTTTAACGCATTCCTCCTTTGTGATTCAAATTCTAGTTTCAAGATGAGACTATTTTTTTTTTTTTTTTGCAAAAAACAAAAGTTACAACAGCAAGTACATAAACTTACTGTATGATACAAATTAAACAACCTCACAGAATTTCTGTAATAGACTTCATTATTAGACTTCATTACATCAATGAATGAGGTTTTTTAAAACATTTTTTTTTAGCAATGAACTCTTTTCTAAAGTGGTATTCTGAATCTCAGACAGTAGGGGTATTCCCATCACAACAAGTGCTGCTGGTTGTGCCAATTACTGTAATGTAAGCAATTTTCAAAATGCATGTTTTTAAAAATATGTATGCTTTACCTAATACAGGTCTTTTTTTCACCTTAAACTTGCTTTCTTGTCTCTTTGGTTACCGACAACCACTGTTGATAATGAAGTGTTACCTTACATTTTGGCCCTGCGACTTTTTGCTTCAAAAATGGGCAGTAAGTAAAGTGGTGCTAAGATGACGTCAGCGTACCTCTTTTTAATAACAGGCATTTTGAAAATTGCTTACTTCACAGCAATTGTCCCTACCAGCTGTACTTGCCCTATTGAAATGCCCTTTAATGGCATATCAATAGGAAAAGCCATAATTGTCTTCTAGGTGCAGGTCCTACCTATCTTGAGTGCGACCTTCCACTCGTCACACTTGCACGACACTCTGTTTATTTCAATGGAGAGCACAAGGCACGTATTACCTGCTCTGTGTTTTGCAAGAGGACGTGCAGGGGCCAATTCTCACCTACCGGACCTGAAACTATCAAAACAACTACTTAAAAGTTGTGTAGTCGCTGGCAAAATCTCCCATTGCAAGGAAACAGTCCAGAAGCAGGATAGCCACAGTTAGTAGTTTTTACTATGGTCATCAAACCCCCCAAAATTATTACAAGTCTAATTAATGGGGGAAAAGGGGGGTTCTTTTTTTAACCCTTTATAATTGATCCTTGTGCTGTTCTGTGATTGTGGCAGCATATTGAGGGTATGGCGTAACAGATTGCTTGTATTATTAGAGATAAGCTTTATGTTACAATGTAAATATCCCATGTGTGAATGAACTGGATTTAAAAATTGGAAAGCGAGTTTAAGTTTTTTTATGCTGAATAAATAAAATGTCTTGCAAAAAGTAGGTGAAAAGTATTTTCCTATTTTGTGTTGTTACAGCAGAATGGTTTGATGGGTTTAAACCCCTTCAAAATTTATTTTTAATTAAAAGTAATAAAGGGGTTGAAATAATTTTAAAGTACGTAATTTAAGGGAAAATTTAAAGTTGGGGCCAAAATAGGGCAGTGCACCAATCTCTAGCTTGTAAATGTAAAGTAGGATATATTTTATTTGTCTTTCACCAAGCTATAAAATTTAAACCCCTTTTTCCTAAAGTTTGTAGGGGACCCTTTGTTCACCCAAAAGCTATACTGTCAAGGGATGGATTTGAAGGGCCTGCAGTTCTTGGGGTTTTAAAAAAATTGAACATATCCCTTAAGTCTGTATTTGAATGGGTCCACCCATGGTTTGGGCTTTCTAGCAATTCCCCAGTTTCCTATTAACATATAATACCCGCCCAATTTTTGAGGTACAGTATCTGTAAAAGACGATTACTGCTTTCTAATACCGGGGGGCATTTTGTCAGTCTGCAACATTTAGATGGTGATACATGTCAAAGTAACGCCCCTCAATGATTGGGGGCCCAAGTTTTTAACAAACATTGTCAAAAGGGTCATACTGCCCCTTTCTGGCTTGCTAGCTTATAAAATAATAATAAAATAATAATAATTTTTTTTTCTATCGCCAACATTTCCGCAGCACTTTACAAATTCAAGGGTAAAATACATTTATTACACATTAAAAAATACTTACA